>RJWJ010005010.1:0-61675 GCA_004363605.1 Indri indri | reverse complement strand
AAATACTAGCTTAATGTTACTGTGATTAGAAAACATAGTCTGTATCATTTCAGTGATTTGAACTTTTTTGAGACTTCCTTTGTGATGTGGTTTATGGTCAATTTTAGTAAATGTTACTGTGTTTTTTATTCTGATGCATCATAGTGTAATGTGAGCAACACATAAACGTACACTGTGTGGCTGATGTGTGAAGAGATTGTCTCGTGAACAATGCTCACACAACTCAGTAACTTAACTGAGACAGAACACCAAAGACATTTAAAAACAATGTGTGTTTTTCTAGTACTTACACGTAAATCTTGACAAGCCAGAATGTTGTCAAGCCACTTATATAGGTAGCCATCTGGGGAAAGGCCCACATTGTCGAAGACAGGGCCACAGCACAATACTGCTGACATTGCCTGATGATAAAAACACAACAAAACATGGAAATGAAACTTGGAACAATCTAATGACATCCAACTGACTCTACAAAACATAAAATCAGATTTATAAATGATGAAGGCCCTTTAAAAGCAGTTATTTCCCCAAGATTTTAAAGCATTCCGTAGTAAATTTAATAAAAAATACCAAATTCAAATTTTGTTCTTTTTTTTTTTTTGAGACAGGGTTTCACTCTGTTGCCCAGGCTAGAGTGCAGTGGCATCATTATAACTCACTGCAACCTCAAACTCCTGGACTCAAGCAATCCTCCTGCCTCAGCCTCCCAATTAGCTGGGACTATAGCTGTGCACTACCACACCTGGCTATTTTTTCCATTTTTTTGTAGAGATGGGGTCTCTCTCTTGCTCAGGCTAGTCTCATGTTCCTGGCCTCAAGAAATCATCGTCCTTGGCCTCCCAAAGTGCTAAGATTACAGGCATGAGCCACTGTGCCCAGTCTTTGGCTCTTTTTGTGAGTTAGAAAACCATAAATTTAACTTTGTAGACACATAACTTTATAATCAGAAAAACTCTTTATGATGAAAGAGTAAGTATTCAAAACAAAATAACCACTTCACAATATTTAAAATAAATGTTCCTTGAATGATTTCAAGTAAATTCTGCTTATAGGAGAAATACAGCTTTTCAAATTTTGCTTTTTTGACAAATATTTGATTAACGTACTAAAAGACCAACTATGAAATATCTAAAAATAAGTAATTATGATATTTAATCAAAGGTAAAGAAAATTAAAAATATAAACTTTAGTTCCTCTAAAGGTGGGGGCAGGAATCAAGGGAAGGTAAGAGAAGGGAATCTTGCTTAACCTTGTAATTAGCAGGTCCAATTGACCATCAGGGCCATAGTTTAATTAGCTCCACTGAGGCAAAGTCCACCTGAGAGCCAGCTACTTATGGTATGTGTGACAGAGTGGCTATACAGTTACTTTTCTAAAGAAAATTAGACTGAAAGGAGGCATGCTTCTGAAGATTTTGAACAGTTCTAGTAGCATGGAAATTTATTTCTTGCAGTTCTCCAGGACAGAAGGAGCCTAGACAGGGAATGCGGTGAGATCTATTTTTTTCCTTAGGTTGGAAGTTAATTGACAAGGCAGCTACATAAGGGGTAAATGAGCAAAAAATACATGGTTTTCATAAAGGAGAAATGCTGGATAAAAGTGAGAGCTTGGGAAAGTTTTGCACTTTAAAATTGTGAGTCCAACTGGAATATTTACATATTTATACATATCTGTCTTTATGTGTGCCTATTTAGAATTTTTGAAGTCAGTTTAAGTATTTATATACATGTGTGTATGTGTGTGTCCATTTGATATTTTCGTATGTGCACTTATATTTTATTATATCATATCATATTATTTATTTTAACCTTATTTTTAAGGCATGGTTGTTGGTTTAAGGAAAGGGACCATTGATCTGATGAAAGTCACTCTGTGAGGAAAATGTCACCTACCTTTAATGCACAATACTGGTATCTTGTAATCTGATGGTTTCTGTCACTGTACCGATCCAGAGGCGTAAACATGATGCTGAAGGGACCTGCCCACTGGCTGAATAAGATGAAAAGATGGTGCCTCAGGCTTTGCTGGGGGAAGAGAAATCTTCGGTGGTGCACTGGGGAGAAAAGCGGAGTTGGTCTACAGGACTGAATGCAGTCTTCATATATAATTCCTAAAGGAACAATTTCATTTCCTAACTCCAATTTTCTTTAGGTAATAAAACATGTATTTAAAAAGTGAAGTCAAATTTATTTTTCAGTGTGTACTCTCCCTCTTCTCGTGTTGTAGTCAGCAGCACCTTGGCTCAGAATGGGAAGTAGAGATCGAAGTGGGACCCACAGAGACTGTTTTCTAATCAATATGTAGGAAAACTGCAACACGTCCCACTCAGCTGCTGCTTACATAGACAATGCTGCCCACCTTTAGGAAGAACTCTGAAATATAGTGTAGACCATTGAAACACACATGTGGAACTTCACTCTAACTGAAGAGGTTGACTCATTATCTTAATTTAGGGTCATCAGAGATGAAGAGGATTGATAAGAAGGTTACTAACATCAAAATAATGAGAAGTAGAAACATTAGTTGAGTTGTGCCTTTTTGTCATTATGCCCAAAACTTTTAATTAGAATAATTTTTACATCAAACTGTGTCCAGCTATTTTATTTTCTATGCTTCTATTAGAATCAAAATGTTGGATACCAATTTGCTCTGTGAAAGATAATTTTCTCCATAATGTAATATTAAATCAAATGCAAAATATGTTAAGCTACATAGAATTCTATTTAATATGTTGATAGGGTAGAGTCAGAGAGCAGGAATATTGCTGAAATTACCTGTTCACGGATAGCACAGAGACTACATGAAAATAACGAATCCTGTGTGAATGTTCCCTATGAATTACTTCCTTCCTATAGAAATCACATATGTTCATTTTCAGATGGGAACCAAAACAAAGAATGGAAATGACCAGGACAAAGCCATATTTAATTCGTATCATTCCCTTTCTAACTCTGCTGAGTTACAACAATCTGTTTTCATGTATAGTTCCAAGTATCTTAAAGTAAATAAACAATCGTATCCCAGATCTGCATATAGGTCAGTAGGATTAGAAAGGAAAGCACAAGCAATAACACAAATGGTTTTTCAAATATGGAAAGTAATTCGTAATGATGTATCACTATACCTGGAACACACTGGATCAGGTTGGCCACCATTGCACTAAAATGTGCCCGGATATCTTTAAGAATTTCAACTTCTTTGTCATTTTCTGCTTCTAGGAGCATGCGGGTCAAGTCCACGTATTCTAAGAACAAAGCTCCAAGGGCTAACGTATCCCGTTCTAAGGCTCCATTTGTGCTGGAATACAGGAAAGTTAAACCTTTAGATGATCGGTCTTTATGTCAAAGTGGTACATGCTTCATGAAAAGTAAGATTCACTATCAGAACTCACACACTACATTTGTTCCTAACCTATATGCAGCATAAGTAGAATATGAAAAAAGAAAAAGCAAGCTTTTTTTTTGGACTCTTCTAAGTTAAGGTATTATATTTAAAAACAAAGAACGGAAAAGAGAGAGAGAGACAAAAAAGACCAGTTTGGTGAGGAGAGATCAACTCAGTAGAATTTCGACCCTACCTGTCACTTATTACACCAGCATCGGCCAGAAGTTCAAAAATTCGAAGTAGTTGTAGCCTTAACAAGTCTCTGCGTTCTCTGCGTTTCTTGTTCTGTATGGAAAGAGGTAATAATATGACTTACAGACGCTGGCAAAACGATATTAACTGTGCTTTAGAAAACTGTATGAAGGGTAGTCTTAATCAAGTCATTTTCAATGTTGTAAGCATAAAAGACAGGGATTTTTCTTTCTTCCTATTCCTTAGAGAGAATGCTTGCTATCAAGGCTGTAAGAGAAACAGATCATAAGTGGGTCAATAAATATTTATCAGGAGGGAATGTTGAGAGCTAACAAGCCTTGTTTCCCAGATGCTCCCAGTGTCTGCTGAAAGGCTCAAGCATCTGAAACAGGCGAAAAGGGACAGGGACACTCGTAATCCCACCAATGCTGGTCACAGAGATAACACCGCTTGTTCTTATTCGAAGCGCTAAATTTCTGCCATTCTTATATCATAGCTAGTATATGGGAAGCTTTTTTTTTTTTAGTCTTATTATTATTATTTTTATCCTGGTACATTACAGGTTCATCCTTTTCAGAATTCACTTTGGGGAAGATAATGTTTAGGAGAATTCTTCATATGCCAGATGAGACAAATTATATTCTTGGTCATACGACTTCTTGTAAACAACAAGCAAACAAAGTAAACACCAAAATTCAATTTTAATGCAAACCTTTTGCAAAAGAAAGTAATGATTTTACATATACATGACTATTTAAGTTGCTTTGCATTTATACATTTAGGATATAAAATCCATAGGACCCTATTATACTAAATATTTAATACTGAAAAATAATAAAAACAAGACAAGTTGAAATATTAAGATTCATTGTTAAAAAGTTGTTGGGTGTTTGTATTCTTTAAGGGAAATCATTGGGCTTGATTTAAATTTACACCAGTGTCCAAATAAACCAAGCTTCAGTTATTTAAGTTCAAAATCTTACCTCCGGTCTTCGTTCCAGAGCTTCTTTCATTAATGGATGAAGTTCTTCTACCAATTCTCTATGGAGGAAAAAGGTCAGCATTTGAAATTCATTGTTATTGACAACAAACTGGCCACTAAATGCTGTATATCCATTCACTCCTCAATCACTGCTTTTTTCATTTTGCTTCTAACACCAAAATCTCCCTTGAACTCACCATTTCCCAATCATGTGGTGAAGTGGAAACAGGTATGGGCCTATTCTTCATGTTGTTGGTCTTAGTTCCAGTGCTCTGCATATAATTTTGGCTCAATATATATTTATTGGCTTGATTTTGATTTAATATTCTGGAAACTGCTATAGTAAAAAATCCTACCTGAACAATTAAACAATATTTTCCAAGTGTTTACTAAATTCAGAGCACTTTACTGCAAGCTATGGAACTGATGATAAATAAAATTGAGCCACTGTACACAAGAAATTTTCAGTCCAATTAGAGGATAAGAGACAGGTGCAATTACTATGGTAATACCTTTGGCAGCCATGCTCAGGAGACTGACTTATAGCTGATTTTAAAAACAAAGTCTTTTTGGATTTCAGAACTAAATTCCTTTATCTGAGCTATATGATAAATACAAATTATGGCAAGTACTAAAACAGTGAGATTCTCATAGAAATCTTTTCTCTTGTGTAGTAAAAATGTCTTGATCACATTACTATATATCTTATATTGCATATATATACTTCACTTGTCCCCATTGTCTCCGGTTCTCAGCTTTATACTTGCTAATCTAATCAGTTGTCTTAAGACATAACTTCTGAATTGCTGTTTCAAAACTGACAACATGATAAGATCAAGCCTGTTGTCAGATTACTACCAAGCTATTTTGTCTATAGTATGTGCCATGTTTGAAAACCTTATACTTTCTGGCAGGATATTTTGTGCTATTAGACATCACCCTCCAGGAAAATCCAAGGATAGGAAGGTAAACTCTATGACATTCTGCCCTAAGAGACAGAAAACCTGTGTTCATTTCTGATTTTTCCAACGTAGATGCTAGAATTTCTTCATCAAAGAAATGGGAATAACATTAATAGTTTCCTTCACTTCACAGCTGCCATTTACCAAATGTTCACTATGTGCATATCTTCTCAATAAATCTATGAGATGATGTCTATTATTATACCATTTTTTTGTTGGAGAGATACATTTTCTTTATTTTTTATTTATTATACCAGTTTTACATTTGAGGAAACTGAGGCCCAGAGACATTAAGCTTTCTAGACTCATGCGGCTAGGTGGTTGCCTAATCTTGCCTACCTCTAGGAACATTAAGAGGGCGAGATATGCAAAAGAGTCTTAGGTTCTTTGGGAAAGAATGTTAGGTAATTTCAGGGATTGTTATGGTTATCTTCTTGTATTTCTATATGATGCTTTGTCTTAACTAATTAACCAATAACTGGTAAAACACTGGTTAACTGGCACCCACTGGAGTCAGAACCCACAGTTACTTCTTTTAAGGATAAAATCTGACTCTAAACATGAATAACTTAACAGATCTTTTTCAGGTGCCTCTAAAATGTCTCATTCATCTTCATTTTTCGAATAGGGTTACTCCCAGATACTTGGAGCTTTCTCTTTTCTGTCTACATGGAAAATTTTGTTTAAGATTTTATTTGTCCTTATAACCTTTTGTTGCTTAAAGTCATCAGAGGCAGCCCAAACTAACATTTTATGATGTCTCTTTCAAAAGGCTTTGGCTGCTTCAGATGGAGAGGTTATTTGATTGCAGATGTGAATGAGGAATACAGAAAACCTTGTATGCTGATTCTATCAAGGCAGAGAAAGTGCCTTATGGAAAGATAACTAACACACTGGAAAGGGTTCTACCAGCACTCAACCTTCAAGAGTCTATTGTGTAAATGGCGAAGTGGGCTGTTATTATTTTGACATTATAGACTCTTAACGGTTTGGCTAACTGAGGATTGACATTGAAATATCTTATTTATAGTTATCTAAAACAAAGCTTGCCAGTGAACTGGAATCTGAGAGGTAAAATCAAAGTTGCTAGGACTGAAAGTGAAATGTGAAGCAGTTGCAAGGAATGCTTGCTACATGCACATCAACCAACGCCGGCGTAAAGGGAACCGCACGAAGCTTATCAACTCTCCAGGCGCATGCCAACGTGCACACTCACTTGAGTAAAACAGGTAGCTATGACAGCAGCAGCATGGATGCATTTAGAACAACTCATTCAGACTACTGTACCTGAAAACAAGGGAATTTGTTCTTCCGAATCCTAAAACCAAGGACTCTGTGATCTCAATGCTCTCTAGCCTCATCAAAGGCACCAGCTGCTTTAACAGAACTCCCACTGAAGCGGTGCCTATGGCCTGAAACAAGTGGATTCAAAATGAAAAAGAGGTAACATGGTAACCGATAGTTCCTTTAATCAAAAGGTGATTCCATTATAACAGTTTCAAAGTACTGAACCACATCCCAAGGCACTGCCATCATTTCAGGGGGGAAAAACACCCCACAAATCGAATACAGCAAAATGAATGCATTTCTCACCTGGGACACAAATTCTAAAGAAAATTTTGTATTACAGTCTTCTTCTTTTTTAAACCATTTAAGTCTACAAAACCATCTTTAACAAAATAATCAAGGCATGGTTTAAAGGTGACTATTTGGTGAGGAGTGAGAGAAATGTGGTATGTTGGACATGAACCAAACCTCAGGGCACAAATAAACACAAGTCGCTCTATAGTCTTAAGCAAATTTCTCCACTTATCTTTATCTTCAGTTCCCCCCACCTTGTCAGGGAGGAGTAATAAATTATTCACATAAACATTCAATGGAATTTAGAAATGTGTAGGATGAAAGTCTGATCCCATAATACTCCAGATGGCAGGCACAGTGCAATTTGCACTGTGAACTCTAGACAAACAAGCTAAAAAAAAACCTTACAGAATAATTCTTCTGAAGCATGTCATGTCACCTTGTTATCGTAGCTCACTGTACCATCAGGTGTGGTCGCCATTATTTCTGGAGTGGAAGCTCTTAAGTGTCCTGGGCTCATAATACTAGGTTTTGCAACTCCAAAGCAAAGAATAAGGTAATTTCTCCACAAGGTAACATAGTTGTCTCCACTGCCGGCAGTGCTGGTTTTCTTGGCATTAATTGGGCTACTAGAAACATGGAGTCAAAAACGAGAGGGAAACTAAGTTCCGAATTTTAAATATCAAGTACAAAACAAAGATCAGATCATAGGAAGTGCTTAAATAGAGTTGAACAACTATCCGTCAAGGATGTTGTTCAAAGAATATCTGCACTGGATGAGAAGTCGAACGGAAGAGCTTTAAGGTCTCTTTCACCATGAAGAGTCTGAGATTATAGACTTAGACAATCATATAGATTATTAAGGTCAAAAAACCCCTAGCTCTAGACAAAATTTTTTAAATCTGATTTTACTCAATGTTAAGAATTCCCTAGTGGGAAGTTCAGAAATTAGAGAGGATCATCATATCCCAATCTCTTGCATACAAGGAAAATTTAAGAGGGTAAATGGTAAGACCAGCAAAACAGAGGAAAGCACATGGATCCCTTACTTTGGGTCCACCAGAGGCATCACCGACTGGAGCCGAGTGAAGGCATAAGGCCAGGCGTAGCTGAGGGCCGTGGGGCAGTGTTTGGGCAAGTTCTCCTGCCGGAGGAAACTGAAGAGGCAGAGGACCCAGGGGTCTTTGACAGACTGTGCGAATATCCAGACATGGGAAGGGCTCTTCACATCATAGTGGCTATTGACCAGGACTGCGTTCCACTCCACCAACCACTGCAGATCCACATTGTGGGTCAGCGGTAACGTCGCCTGCAGGTACAAGCGGTAGGTGGTGAATCCAAGCTGAACTGAAATTACTCATCCTCACCAGGCTCAGCCTGAGCGTTCCTTCTTGCACAGTGCTTTTCCTGACCACCTCTGCACTGGGCTGGCTTTGGATCGGCAACACCCATCCTGCACCTACCACATATGACCTTGGTGTGTAGTCATAAGTGCTTCCTATGCTAGACAATAGGCAGCTTGAGCTCAAAGTTTAAGGACTGGGGTCATATTCTGACAGGTTAAATGTCACATAGCACTGCATCAGTATATAGAAGCTGCTCACTAAATATCTGCTGAACAGATATATGACATTAGTAAATTTAAACTCAACCATGGATTTACCATTTTAAAATTCTGAAAAGTTATTCATCTTCAAGATTCATAAATGTGTCTTTATCCCTGCAGTTCATACATATGTAAGCTATGATTTTCTTTATTATCCTTAGTCTGAAATACCTTCCCTTTGGTTTAGAAAGATGGTTAAGCACAATCCCTTTTATGAAGGGCAATCTACTGACGATTTTGGAGATAAGATACATATTTATTCTTGCCCTAGGACAGCAAGCCAAAATAATACATTTCAAAACCTCTTGAAAGATAAATATACATATTGATAAGTTGTTATATATCATTTTATTTTCTTTTAATTCCAGATAAAGTTTAGGAGACACCAATTTTCAAACAATCTAGCTGTTGTGATGAGAGAGGAAATTGCCTTTATGCTTGTCAGGTGTTTAAAGCGATGCATTTTAGGCTGTCAGGTCTATGAGATCCTGTGGGTAAGAGTGCTACAACAGTGGCCTCAGTGGTTAATGGGCTGTAAGGGGCAGAGCTGGAGCTGCAGGGCCTGAGAGATGAGATTCCAAAACAGGCACTGCCCAAAGCCTGTGACCTGGGAAAAGTACTGAACATCCCAGAGTCTCTGTCTACTTAATTTATGACTTGGGAATTATAATGCTGACCTAAACTAATCTTACAGTGAATTACGTGAGATAACAGCTGTGAAAACACCTGGCCCAAAGCAGGCACTGCTTCTCCCACTCCTCTTCCCTGCTTTCTGTGCTTCATTCTAAGTTCAGTACTGCTGACCTAGTTACCCTTGGCTCAAGATTGTGATTCTGGTGAAGACAGAAGGAAAACACGTGAACAAAATATAATGGCGTTATCTGTAGGCAAGTAAGATATGTATACAAAATAATTAAAGTTAATTATTTGATCTAGTCTGTCTTCCTGGATTAAAAAAATCAATTTGAAATTCTAAAAGAAGTAGGTCTACTTCACTCTCACTGTTAAGTTCTACAGCGCCTGGCTAATTATTCTGGTAATAATAATTATTATTATTCTGACTATAAGCAAGAACAGGGCTACTAACAATAGACATCTGTGTTCAGTCTCAGGGAAGGCCAGGGAAAGCTCGCAAATGTCTTTAGGTGTGGTATCCATTTATAATTATCTGACAAGTGTCTGCATCAGGCATCAGCAATGTGGATTCTGCAAGGAGTCCTAGATCTGCCCTGCCTCTCTTTAGTTATTCCACTGAAATCAATCCAGCTTCTATTACTATATTTTTATTTTTAAAAAGTCAGATAACTAAAAGCAGTTTCCATTTCCCTTCTGCTTGTTCAGGAAATTGAAAGCTGCCAATATGCTTTTTAAAAGGGAAACTGTATTTGGGCAGCAGATAAAACTCTCCTAGATTCAGAGTCCAAACAGGTCAAGTCCGGCTCTAACACTTCCCTTTTGTGGACTTGCCCCTTAATATTTTTGAGTTTCAATAACTGTAAGAGTCAAATAAGATAACAAATGTGAAAGCATCTTGCAAACTATAAAGAAGCCACACAAATAGAAGTTATGTATTAAGTAAAAGTACAATATTAAGTCTTAAGGGGAATGAATAAGGTGAATTAATTTTCTTTAAGAATCTTGAACAATTCTTGAAATTGCAGTTAGTAAAATATTATCTATATTTCTAAGACTCATATTCTGTTTGAAATTTATCTGTCTCCTAAGCTAGCATTTGAAAAACTAGTCTTATTTTTATAAGTACCTTTGGGTCACTTTATTAAGCTGACATAAATGCCCAAATTCTTCCAAATAATTTTTCTTTGACTCTCTCTTTCAGGGAGGTCTAGCGCTTATATCTAAGAGCCACTAGCAATCAGAATCAAATGTGTACTTACTGAATCCGAAACTGCTACGTGAATAAAACTTTCGAGAATGGAAGAACTTAGCTGATCCATGACATCAATCATGGGCCTGTCGTCGTCCTGTACAAAGGGGAGGTGATTACTCTCCATGGGAAAGTGACTCCTTCCCACCCACCCCGCCACCTCCGTCTGGTACATGAAGCAGAACAGCATGTGAGATAGCGATATGGGTTTTCTCACAGAAAAGTGAGTGTCCAGATGGTGAAAGGCAGTGAGTAAAATTCCCTGTGGTTCTGAGCTCTGTCTTCCAAGTTTAGTGGAAGATAATTAGAGCTCCGATTTCACATTGTACTGAAAAGACATATCCCTGAATTTCAAAGACTCATACATGTACGTGAGAATCTAAATACCAGTGACATACATTATTCACCAAAGTGTTGATGTTGTTGTTAATTTCAAGGAATGAAAACCCCACAAGAACATGCTTTGCCAGGCCATTAAAACACTACTTATTTGAAGTCACTGGTCTGTTAAATTAACTGATAAACTGATGACTGTGAATGAATTTTAGTTCCAAAGAAACTAAAGACTGACCACATACTTTTTGTGGTATTTACGGGGTGCACAGCCATTTCATAAAAGAAGCAAATTGGAAAGGGCACAAGAGAGGGTTTCTTCTTATTAAAAATTCTTCTACATGAATAATATTAATATATAAGTGAATATATATGTTTGTCATCCCTTATTATAGAGAAACTTGGAAACATAAAAATTATTTGCTCAGAGGCCTTATAGGAAAGCCTTGGAATGCCTGTATTCATGTGTGAATGAGAATGGTTTAAAGAAACTTGCAGCTGGTCAAAGAAAGCAACATATGAGAACATCCCTGGCACAATCTGGTTGACGGAAGTTAAGAACATGGGGCGTGAGAGGCACATATATGTATAACATATGGCTCTGACTTCTGGCTCTGTCACATTCTAGCTGTTGATTTGGGGCAAGGCATTTAACTTGTCTAAACCTCAGTCTCAGTATCTGTAAGTTGGGATAATAACAAAATCAATTTTTAGGTTGTTATAAGGGTAAAATGAGATAATATGGGTAAAACATTCAGCACAGTGCCTGACACATACACGGCATCTATTATTATCCTTACTCTCATAATTAGAAACTTAACGAGCCTTGCTAAAGCATAGCATGTCTTAAAGATCCATTTACCAGATGCCAGAGATGTGGCCCTGAAATATATCAGAAAGTTGTCTATAAAATGTGAACAGAAAGGACTGTGATGAGCTTGAAAATATTTTGTAAAAACAGTGACTGTATTGAGTATCATAAATCCAAGACTAATGATTTAAAAGAAAAACATGGAAAGTGGCAATTTTCTAAAGAAGTATGCGATTAAATTAAAAGTTGGTTTTTCTCTCTCCAGCTCATGCATAAGGTTTGGCCACCTGTGCCAGCAGACCATGAGCAGTAACATCTGAACCAGGGTGTACAATGCTTGACCAAGTGTGGGAGGTTAGCTGGTGTTGATCACGCTTAATAATTGGCTTCCTTCTCCCATCTCAGGAGGACATGTTTCTTTTGATGCCATTTTTCTACCATCATCAGGATTAAATAACATTCAGTTATCCAGACTGTTTGGTACCTTGATCATTTTAAATGGGATGTATTTTTTTTTCAAGTTTATTCTCTAACATAAATGTAATGATACCTTCTTAATTAGATATAATTAGTGTGCTGAACACTATGAAGGAAATGATCCATAATCTAAATTAATCTCAAAATTCTTCATTTCTTATCAAAGCAGCAACCCCCAGATACCAGGAATGGTCTTTTCTAATACTCTCAGAAAATATGACTTATCTCTAGCAGATCAAGAATGCTATTATATAATTAAAATCCCCAAAATGAATCAAAATTATGTGTTGACTTCATATGTGACACACAAATACATAAAACAGGAATGCATTATTTATAGTTTTTAATCTAAATTTCAAAACAGTTGGAAGAAATGAATTGGAAAATTCGGAAGAATAATCCATACCTCAGGCTGACCCAGGGCAAGAAACAAAGCTCGAATTTCCTTGAGTATTAAGACGGACAGTTTACGAGTGGCCACTTGGAAACTGCAGAGTAAAACCAGAGCAAACCCTTCTACAGCATGGAGGACACTGCAGTGGGGACCTCGTTCCGACTGAATTCTGTGGCTGGAGCCATTGGGAATTAGCTGTTAGACAATGAGAATGACATTCTATGTTCAGCAAAATAACAATGAAAGAAGAAGAAATACTCTTTATATGTACGTCTTGTGGAACATTTGACATTGTAATATTAAAATAAATGGCAATGGCTTAGAACCAGACATGTCTATGAATTCATTATTATTCATGAAACCTAGATCCCTTTTTGGTTTTCAGATCAATTATTGCTTTGGAATACCATCAACCATCTGTTACTGCTGATGAAAAATAACTTTTCAAAGGCTATTAATATTAATAAAAACAAAACTGCTTTCATTATACCATATGGGATTACACCACATATACACAATCATAGTGGCCTAATTTGTTTTCACTTAAATTCTCTATAGATTTTTGGATACTATTAAATCAAATGTTCAAACATTTACTTTATTTACTTTCTATCCAGACTTGCTTACTTGTTTGTCTGTTAGATTCTAATTTAGGTTTTGCACTTTTTGTGATGGTTTCTGAAAGTCCCTTAACCACAACCAAATGAACCTAAAGCAAAAGTGAGCCCGACAACAGGGCAGATTCTACCTTCGTTTCCTTTTTCCTTTTATAAGCATATATAATCCTTGTTTTTCTACCTGTCATTTGTGGGCACGGGTAGAACGCAAGGAAGCAGCAGGGGGCTGAACGTCATCTCTGAGGTCAGCCCCTCTGGGATCCCAGCTGTTCCCACAGACGCTACTGCCCCGAGCCTCCAAGGTCCCCAGATTCCCAGTTACGCTCCTTTCCAGTCAGACCCCCTTCTCCATCCTCTCATTGCCAATGTCAAGTCACCACCGCCCAGCTTCTCCTAGAAAACGCTCTTCCTCAACACGTTCTCCAAAATGTTATCAATTTTTACCATTCAGGACTGAGGCCTGACAGGAATAGGAAACCACAGACTGCACCGTCTTCTCTTTGGGTATTAGACAAAGCAACCGATATGTTGTTGCCTTAAAAAACTAGTGGACAGTTAACTTATATATATCCACATCCACACCTAGCTCTAACTCCCTGGCCTATAATCATTTGCTCTTACAAAAAGATTTGTGATAATTCTCTGAAAAAAAAAATTTCTACTCTGTAAATGGCCTCGTTGATGTTAACAAATCTAATCTGACATGGTGTGTCATGCCCTGAGTTTCTTATTGACAATTTATACTGGTGGAAGAACTAAGGGTCACCACCAAGGAGCAAGTTCTTCGGGGGCTGGAAGTGAGAACTCCAGAGGTTCTCTGGGCTGCCAGTCATTCACATGTGAAGAACATAAAAAAATACCAATTGGTGGGGAGAGTGTGAACATCACCTCTGAATTTCTGATTTTGTTGGCTTGCTCGTAGACTTTTCCTTGTGTTTGTATGACCAGTTTCCACTGGGTGAGCAGCTGCAGCAGCAACTTCAGGGATGAATCGAGGAGTGTGTGATGCATGTCATTTACTTCCCGCAGCAAGAAGTTGGTAAAGCCAAACAGCACATCTTCTCTCCAGTCTGAGAAGTCAACAAGCAAACCCTGAAGGGAATTTTGTGCAATATGTCGCAGTTCATCATCCATATGAATGGAGAGTCTGTGGAATGAATAAAAGACAATAAAATAATTTACTTCAGGAACGATTCTTCCAGAGCTAAGAAGGAACATATATAGGTCTCTGCCACTACTTGTGTCTGAAAAATGGGTCTCCCTTACTTTTTGCTTGGTGCATGACTTAAATGAATATTTTTAAAAAACTTTTAATTTTAGATTTACTGAAGAGTTGCAAAGATAATACAAGGAGTTTCCATATAGCTTTCACCCAGCCTCTTATGTAACTGTTAACATCTTATATAACCATGGTACATTTTCAAAACTAGGAACTTAACATTGGTACGAAGCTATTATCTAAACGACAGACTTTATTTGGATTTCACCAGTTTTCAACTATTGTCCTTTTCCTGATTCAGAATGCAATCCAAGACACCACGCTGCATTTAGCTGTACTGTATATGAATACATTTTAATACATTGCTGACTACAGAATAAATTAGTATCAAACCCTATTTTTAAGCATGAGAAATCTGAATACTAGAGAAGCTAAAGAACTTACCCAGAAGTTCAGGAAAAATGAGCAATGAGGGTTAGGCCAGTGGTCCTAAATTAGTTTTGTTCCTCAGGGGATATTTGGCAATGTCTGGAGACATTTTTGGCTGCACAGCCTGGGGTGTGGTACTGGCATCTCTTTAGTGGGTAGAGGCCAGGGACACTGCTAAACATCCTACAAAGCACAAGGCAACTCCCTACGACAAAAAACTATCTGGCCAAAAATGTTGATAATGCCAAGGTTGAGAAACTCTGAGTTAGTCAACTGAAGAATTTCAGCATATTCACGATAATATTAAATTTTAACATTGGTGTGGAGACTTATAATTAACAAAACGCTTTGTAAATTATTTCATTCATTGATTTAATAAGCAAATACTTTTGAGACCCTCCTAAGAGTCAGGCACTGTACCCACTGTGTACAGCATGAGGATATGGAGTTCAGAGTGGCTGTGTCTATTGCAAGGTATGGACAGGGAAGAGGGCCACTCATTGAAGGATCTGTGGGCCGTCCAGGGAGGCAATGCCGCAGGGAAGGGGTTCAGAGTGTGTGCTCTGGAATCAGAATGCTTGGATTAGTGTCTTGCCCCTGTTACTTATTAGCCGCATGATTGTGGGCTAGTTACTTCATCTCTCTAAACCTCAGATCTCTCATTGGTTAAATGGGGATGTGAACTGTAACTGCATCCCATAAACGTGTTGGGAGGTTCATTGAGACAGTCCATGCACAGTGTTTAGCACCACACTGAGCATGCAGTAAGCACTCAGTAAAAGTTAGCTATTATTATTAAAAGAAAATGAACTTTATTCTGAAAGTTATAAGGGAAGAAACATGATTAGATTCACATTTGAGCAAAGAGAGTCACGCAGGAATAGGGAGGGTGCCTTGGAGAAGAAAGAGGGTAGACAATAGCTAAGGTCATTGCAATGACATAAGCAACAAGTCTTAGGGCCTGATCCAAGGCAAAGAAGTATAGTAAGTTAAGGACAGATGGAGACCAAAGATATTTAGAAAACAGAGTTTCCAGGGCTCAGTAGTGTAGAGATGTTCAGTGTTAGAGAAGAATGTGGCTGAATCAATGGGGGGGCTCCTACAAACAGGGGAGATATCAGATAGTCCCAACAAGTAGAAGAAGAAACTATGACACAGAATGGTAAAGGAATTTGGCTCAAAGTCATTTGGTTAATAAGGGAAGAGCCAGCATTTCAATCCACGACTTCTAATCATTAATCCAAAATATTCTCCACAAAACAAGTCTGGTACTAGTTGCCCCAGTTATACACTATTGAATAGGTAGTATTTCAAAAGCTTGATAATAAAATTCCTTTCTTATTCTCTAAAGCATGAAGTAAACCAATCGGTCCAAATATGACAATATAAACCAGACAAAGAGCCTTTCGTTTACAGATTTAAACTGAGCCAGGGAATATATCTCCTGTCTCAAAAGCATGTAAAGTATGCAGAGATGCCAAGAAGGAAGATCTAAGCTGATTCTTCAGGAACATCTTACGCAATAAAACTATAGTTTGTAAGTAGATGATAGTTGCTGAAAGAGGCCTTTAACTGAGAGGCCTTTAAGCTGAGCTTCCCATCAAGGATTGTCTAAGGCAGTAGTTTTCAAACTTTCTTTTTATTTCCATCAGCAGCAGATCCCTTTTTTCAAACAACATTTTATGTAGAGGTCTTTGATGGATAATTTTATGTGTCAACTTGTTGGCCATGGTACCCAGATAAGTGGTCGGACATTATCCTGGGTGTTTCTGTGAGGGTGTTTTTAGATGGGATTAACATTTAAATTGGTGGACTTTGAGTAAATCTGATTGCTCTCTATAATGCGGAGGGGTCTCATTGAATCATTTGAAGGCCTCACTAAAACAAAAGATGGAGAGAGAGTTCTCCAGCCTTTACTCTTCTTCTGCAACACTGGTTCTTCCTGGTTCTACAGCACACTGTTTGGATTCAAATGGGAAACTTGGCCCTTCTGAATCTCCAGCCTTTTGGCGTTTGGCGTTTGACAGCGTTGGCTCTCCTGGGTCTCCAGCCTCCTGGCCCACCATGCAGATTCTGGACTTGCCAGCCTCCATGATCACACGAGCTAATTCTTTATAATAGATCTCTTTCTCTCTATAAACATCCTATTGTTTCTGTTTCTCTCTGGAAAACCCTGACTACTACTATCTCCAACACATAACACATAAAATCTGAGCATCTCTGGTTGAAGCTGGGGTATACCAAAGGCCTGAAGCCTGCTCATTTGGGGAGGAAACTCCTCTTCACTCCCCAAGCAGCTTTGAGTCATTTTGGCAGTCCACGGTTTGAAAACACTAGTTTATGACAAGCCCTTGAAGCCAGTTTCTCATCTTACACTCATTATCCCTATTTACTACATTTAAGTCTGGTCATGGTCCTGAATGTCTTAGAAAATAAGCTTCCGCAGAAAAGAAACCGCTGCTTTTAGGACAGGTAATAGTATAATAACCAGGAATTGCAGGCATTAAATACTGTTAACTGATGGTAACAATATTGGTCACTGTTATGGGCTGCATCGTGTCCCCTACAAAATTCATATGTTGATGTCCTAATCCCCTGTTCCTTAGAATATGACCTTGTTTGGTCTCAAACTCCTGACCTCAAGTGATCCTCCCGCCTCGGCCTCCCAGAGTGCTAGGATTATAGGTGTGAGCCATGATGCCAGGCCAGAATATGATCTTATTTGGAAATGGGGTCACTGAAGCTGTAATTAGCTAGGTTAGGATGATGTCATATAGAAGTGAAGTGGGCTCTTAATCCAGTATGACTGGTGTCCTTATAAGAAGGGGACTTTTGTAGATAGACAAGTATATAGGGATAACACTGCGTGAAGATGAAGGCAGAGATCAGGGTGATGATTCTATAAGCCAAGTACTGCCAAAGATTGCCAGCAAACCACCAGAGGCTAGGTGAGAGGCACGGAATAGACTCTCTCTCATAGTCCTCAGAAGGAAGCTTGCCTGATGAGACCTTGATCTTGGGCTTCCAGCCTCCACACTTGTGAGAGGATTTCTGATGTTTAAGCCACCCATTTTGTGGCACTTTGTTACAGCAGTTCCCCTAAACCAGACTGGACTGGAAAAGAAAGAATAGGTCTTCCCTGCAAAACAAACAGCTGCAATTATAGTACTACTACTAATAAAAACTGTCCTTTGCGAGAGTTTGGCGGGCAATAATTGAAAGAGAACAGAGAGACTTTAGGAGAAAGCAACTTGTGAAGGAGTTTGACTAGTTTGGGGAACTAAGGCAAAATTTCTGAGAAGGTGATCCAGTTCTCAGTAGCCTGAAATGGAGTCTCAGGTACATGGTTACACACAAGGAAAACCACCAGGGCTTGAAAGGCCTCCACAGGGATGTAGGAGTAAAACATACCGAAAGAAACATATATTGCCAACATCCATGGCAGCTGTCCTTCCCAGGTAGCTGGGATCGGGAGCACTGCCTGGGCCTGGCATGACTCTCATTGCTCAGGTCAGTGAGCAAACACGTGGCTGCACCCTGCTCAGGCCGCGGGTGCTGCTGCCAACAGGCTTGGGGCCCTGTCTGCGGTGATCAAGAGCAAGCGGGTGGTGTGATCGCAAGGGCACGTGAAGCTCAGACAAGGGTGTTGCTGAATAATAAAGGACACGTCATAAAATGGGAAAAAAACAGAACTTGGATAAAGCCACCTTCTTGGTCAGACAAATGACTCTTAATGGAAAACACTTTCGTAAAAGTGAGCTTCAGATTCTGATGGAATCGGCTTGGTAGCTGTTAATAATTTTGTTGTAGGGAGATGCATGAGTGAAAAGAGGGTGATTTCAAACTCACAAATCATGTCCACAAGAAAAGATCAATTAGGAGAAACATCCTCCTCTAAACTACGGCAAGATAAAGAAGAGGTTATTCGGAAGAGGTAAGGAACTTACTCCCCCATAAGGGCAGCGAAGGAATAAACAGTTCCAAGGTGAAGCCCAGCAGCCAAGGATTTCCAAAAGCAGGGGTTTGCTGATGGGTACACTGTAAACTATCACAGTAGTTCACCAGATACGGTGGAAATTTCTTCTTGGAGGGTATTAAAGAATGGACTCCCATCTATTTAGAGTGCCTTGAATGGCACCTCGATTAAAAGAAAGAAATATGATTAACTGAATTATTGAGGCAATATATACAATAGAGATGAATTCTCTTTCAGCTACTCAAAACAGCTAACCACTTTCCACAATACAGACATGTGCTGGAAAGTGAAAGCAGAATAAATGCTTAATATTTTTCAGAAACCACAGAAGATGGTGGAATTGTGTAGCCATTACCTAAGAAATTTCCACAAATTATAAAATACTGCATAAAATACGTTTCTTATTTTTCATAAAACCAATGACATGTGGCTTCAGAAACAGTTTATAAATTTGGGCAAACAGCTTTATGCTTCTGAAGTTCAATCTCATTGTCTAAAAATAGCAATGAATATGTGCCCAGCTTACCTAACATACTGTATATGAAATGCATTATACAGCATGGTATATGTTCTTCAAATGTGAAGATACCTACAAAGAATAACTAACACTGGCTGAGAGCTTACGGTGCGTTAGGCACCATGCTAAGTGATTTATATGCACTGTTCATTTCTCACAACACTACGAGGTAGGTATCATATTAATAAAGTCAAATTTTTGAAAAGGGAGGATAAATATTGAATGGCAAACCCTTAGTGCATAAATAGTACTGCGGAAAGTGACGAAGGACAGGAGCCTGTGGACTGCTGGGGGAAAGGTCCTTCCTGTGGGCAAAGGATAGAGCAGGAAACATCTGGGAGGGGAGTGAGAGAGAAAAGATAGCAACTGCCGCGGAGAGAAGTGAGCTCCTCCTTCTGTGTGCAGAACCCTCAGGGGCCCAGACGTCCCAGCAGGGCAGACTCTGCGGAGGGTGGGAAGGAAGTACCCCCAGGGGCACTTACCAGGATGTCAGGAAAGCCTGTGCAGCTTCCATGGGGCCCACATGAAAGATCCCTCACACTTGGCCGTTATGAGCTGGCTGAGCAATACACATATAACCAAATCAGAAGTTTAGTAGCTTGGAGAAGGGGTTTTGTCAGCTTCTTTCCATACACCATTGTCACGTTCAGCACACTAATAATGACAATCTGAGGTCTGGCTGTCGGTGGTATTTAGTCATTACTGAAAATGCTAGGAAGGGCTCTGGGGGCAGTTATGCGGGGCACATCCTTAACCCTCCTTATGGGGAACTGAGCTGAGAGGGACAGGGGACAGGGAGTCTGTGTGAACACTGTTCTTATTTTACCAACTATGAAGAAAACCACATTTTCAAGTAAAAATGTACCATGGATGTGGCTGTGAAGTGTCTGGAATAAAAGGTCTCGCCCCTCTCTGGCTAGGCCGTGTATAGTCTCAAGTCAACTTAATCCAAACGCGACTGCACTACAGGGGTATAAAGTGACTTCCCCACACGGGAAGTCCTCAATTGCTATTGAATTTCTTTGCTTTTGTCCTCAGACCCTCTTGAGGAGATTGAAGGGCTCACTTTCCCCCAGGTTAGTGGGACTCAGTGTGCAGGCGGCGAGCTCTACCTTCCCTTGGGGGAACGGCCTCTGGCCTCTTTGAAGCTTATGAGAAAGGTCTCTTCATGGGTTTCCCATATCAGTTCAGTCATTTTCTTGATTTCTCCCTGAGACTTAAACTTTCAGGAATATTTAGCTGTTCTGTTACCTCAGTGAAAAAATAGCATCCCTTGCTTTTGGGCTCCATAAACATGCACATAATAACAAACAGGACGCACCACGCATATGAACAGCACTGGCATTCCAACCACGTGTGACGGGCTTCCCTCCCGATGTGCCCGGTGCCACGTTCTGTACACGCAGGCGGCCCTGGACTGGGCTTTCAGGGTGATTCCAGAGGTAGGTGTCCCCTGCATGGACTAAATGCCAGCTAAATGGCACTAGAGACTTTACCAGAACACTGCATGCCATTCAAAAACTTAGTATTTCCAAGGCCTCAGTGGACATAATCACCAATTAGACCTTGATTGAATAACGTGAACTTTCCTTCCACTTCAATTTAGCCGATAGCTGTCTTTTCCCTGCAGACGCCTCTTCCCTCTGATGAACTACACAGTGCAAACGCCTTCCGTAGCCCCTCAACAGTCCTAGGAGGTAGGCGTCTCATTCCAACTTTACCCAAATTCCACCAAGGGAAAAAGACAGGCTAAATTATTGTCTAGATAGCACAGGTAGTAAAATGGCAGAGCAGGATACAAAGCTCAGGCTTTCTAGATGAGTCTGTTTCTTCCCATTCTCTTGTCCTGCTTCCGCCTGTCTCTTGGATGCTGGGCCCTCCTCCTCTGGAGGTGCACGGGGCGGTGGAGAGAGGACTTTCCACTCGGCAACCCATCCTCTGGGGAAAGCCGGGTCCGCCTCTTCGCCACGCTGCCCTCTTCCCTGCTGTCCGCGGCAAGCTGGCAGCCACTCCTTTGTGTTTCCAGGTAGCTCTGGCGCTTGTCTCACAGTGTCTCTTTATTCAGCCTCTGCCCTTGTCCTGGGAGACGCAGCATTAGTGTGGGGGACCCTTACAGTCTTAGTCTCTTTTTCCTCAGCCTCCCCCGCTTCAAATCATCATACTTATTATTCTCTGGAAATCCACCCTTCGTCCCTCCTTGAGTCTTCTCCTCCGGAACTGGAAAACTGATTTTGATCCAGGCTTATTTTTTTCCTTTTTCCCTCTGCTCCCCTACTGCCAGTGGATGTGCTCATCACTCACATTCTGGTTGCTGGGCCTCAAAAAGATGTCCTGAGCAAGGACTGGAGGAGAGAAGGACCCACGCCCCGAAGGCTGCTGCTGACAGCAGAAACAGGTTATGGAGGTGGGCGACGTCGGCAGCTGGAAGGGTGGAAGGCTTTGGTCAGCGAGCACCGGTGCTTGAAATCGTGGTTTTGTAGGTAATGGACCATCAGGAAACCGTCACATCCAGCATCGTCCTTGTGCTAGTGGTGCCAGGAAGAAGGATGGGAGTGGCTATGTCCGCACATGGAGTGCAGAGGAACGGGGAGGGCAGTAGGCTATAAATGCTATTCCTTGATAGCGAGAGGTGGCCAACAGAAGGGCCCAAACTAGCTGTCCATGGAAGAGAGGCCCATGGCCACAGTAACCAGGAGGCTACCAGGTGAGCTTAGGTGATGTATTTGGCAGGTGATGGAAAGCATGCTCCCAGAATGCAAGAGAATATGATAAGCTAGGTTGTGCATAATGCATCTTTCATTTGGTCAGCATGAATGTCTGCTGTCCTTCTCCCAGCTTTCCTTTGTTCCACCATGGTCAGATTAAACAGCCCACGTGGACATTTTTTATCACATTATTCTCCTGCTTAAAACTTCATCAGTCCGAATGCCTCAGCAAGTACTTAAGATGAGCTGAAAATCTACCTTTCTAGTTGTATTTCTTTCTATTTCCTTTCATCTTTGGGTTTCTAAACTCCTTTTTCTTTTTCTTTCTTCCAAACCAATGGTAACTTTTGTTCTTCTTCATTCCACACACCCCATGTATCTAATGATTCTGCCTTCCAAATTGCATCTGGGTAATAAGTCACTTCTGATTTTTAAATTAAGGCATGTATCACTGTCATCTAGAGCTTCAGATCAACATGAGATAACTAAGCTTACTAAAGGATAATGAGATAATTTCACACAAAACAAATACATTTAAGGTTCCAGTTGGACTGTGCTTTCTTACGGAGGATGGAGGGGATGATAAACATAAGATTTCGGGCTGCTGTCTGCAGTACTGAACTAAAACTCGTTTAGGATCCTGTTACATTCCTTCTTGGTCCCCTGAAGTCCTGCAGGCCTCAGACTGGGAACTGATCCCGAATGAGCCTCTTCTCCAGCCAGGCCCATCTGGCCCTGCCTCTGTGCTTTGCTCACGCCACTCTCTTTACCTTTCTGAATTCAAGTTCCACTTTCTAGGACTTACTTGCTGTCTTCCTCAGTCCATAGTAATCCCTCTCCCCACTGAACTTGCGTATTGCACTTTTCGTGCTGTTCATTTGCACAGTGGCAGACTTTGGGCTGTTACTTACCTTGTGTGTTTATATATTCGCTTCTACATTGGATTTTAAAGCCCTTGAACATAGGTAAAATAAAAAAAAAATTTCCTTATTCCTTCCTGCCCATACCATAACACCTACAATAATACCTCATTCAGTAAATATTTGTCAATTGTAGTCACGCGTTTTATTTTATCTTTTCAGGAATCATGACAGAAGATTAAAATCAATTTTGTTCGCATAGTGTTCACTATGGCTCTCCCTTACCTAGCCAGCAAGTCAATGAGTTCAAGTTTGGACATCCCGTCAGGAAGCAGTCGGGGAATAGCGGCAACACAGGTCCTGAAAAGATCTATTTTTGGCTTTCTCTCACCTCTAGAATTGGAAGACAAAAATTAAACACAGGTCAAAAGGTTGTAAAAATTAAAAAAAAAATTGATAAAATATGTAAACAAAGACTAGAATCCATGCCCTCCGGAGCACAGGCTGGCGTTGGCTCCATATTATTTTCAAATGTTTTTGCTCTTTGCAGCTTGACCTGTTCTAATAAAACTTCAAATAATTTAAATGTGAGACAGGGGTATAAATCTGAAAAGAAAAATGCTGCCATCAGTAGCATTTTACCACAGCTTGGGTTCCATGGGGTTTGGTTTCTGTGGGCTGCATTTAAAACACTGGCATCACAGGAAGGCCCGAATGCATCAGCATGAAGAAATGAATTTCAATCATTCAATCATTCCTACAGTCATTTAAAAATGGGATTTTAGTGTATACAAGGAAGGGTGCCTTTTACAAGTGTGACATCTGGAAGCGTCTCTCCTTGATGAGTTGTGCTTCTCCCCTAGAGCCCCTTGTCCTGTCTTTAAAAAATCGAGTGCTTCCAAAATAAGTCTTTCATAATAAGTAAAATCTTGAAGTGTACATAATTGTGCACCCATTTCTGACTTTTAGAATTACACTGATGGACTTGACTCCTATGGAGATACCTCCTTTCTTTTTATTACACTCCTGAGAATATGCATGGTTAACGGTAAGTAATGCCTTCTGTATTCTGTTGGAAAATGAGAAGGAGAAATGTCTATTTTGTGATAAGTTATTTCAACATTTAGTTATTTTAATAGGTAACTATTTGACTATTAACCACTTAGCATATCAATAACCTTTATGGAAAAATTAAACTACCCACAGAATCTTTCAAATAATCAAAGTGACAATGTATAACGGCATATCTAAATTCTGATGATTTAGTCTTCTGAGAAAAACTATAGAATTGACACCAAATTAATGTAATCATAGGACACAAACACAATGGTGAAAATGCAAAGTAGCATAAAAATCATTCCTTCTTGGAACAGTAACTGTGGTCAGAACAGAAATGCAACAAGCAAAATCCATCTTCTCTATAATCTAAGGATCACAGCCAAGCAGCAATTTTGCTTTGGGACAATACTTTTTAGCGTGCTTTTGTTAAGTTTGTTAAGAATAAATACAAAACTGTTTATGTGAAAAATAAAACACATATATGTTGACTTCTAAAATACTCTGCTTTTGTGGACAGTCATAAGATCATTTTCCCTCCCTTTGCATAGACTTTTTTTGCACAAGCTATTTGAGGACTCTGGAAGGGAAATAGTTGCACAGTGGTTTCCAACCAGCTGAAGGAAAGCGGTGTTTTTAGATGATATCCTAGATAGCTGTGCAGCCTTAGAGCTTGGTGATCTCTTCTAATTGTTCATTTGCAACACAGTGAGTAGTTTAAACAGTTCTGCTAGCTTGCTCACCAGATGTCTTAAACAGCTGGGATTATTTTTATATCTGTCGGAAAACAGATGACCCTGGCTGGCCTGAAGTGTGAGGCGAACTCTGCCAGACTTCCAAGATGATAAAGCAAGACTAGATTAGAAACTAATTGCTGCATGATTTCCTCTGACTACTGCAGTCTTTGCTCTCTGGGCTTTTATAGGAAGCATATGAATTCCCCAAATAACATAATTAAGAAAATTTATTAACAGATGTTAAAATTATTTTTTTATTTGTTCTTTTCTTTCTTTCTTTCCTTTTCTTTTTTTTTTTGCTAGCGTGGACCACAAAAGGGATGAGGAATGGAGATTGAGCAACATGGAATGCTCAGCGTTCAAGTTCCTACCCTAAGCAGGGCCTGGGAAAGCGGTGGACCGACCTCAAATATCCACTCAGTGACTGTTTCCATTAGTGTTGTGTGGGCCTCCACCCTCTTCTAAATGCTTATATGATTCCCTAACATTTCTCCTTGTTTTTTAGAAATGAGGCAATGAGATATTTTCCACTCAGGGATCTGCCTTAAAGTCTAGCATGAAAAATATCCCTAACCCTATTTATGGGTCTTAAGACAGTTGCATAGGAAAAAGTAAGAAAGAATCTTAGAAAAAGTTTGGAACATTGATTGAAACATAAATAAAATATTTATATTTATATTTAAATATGTACTTACTTCTTTAAGGTTTTGAATATATTGTTTTGGTCCTCAACTTATCTTATGTCTGTTGATTATGAATGTAGGTTTCCTTTAAAGTTCTTTAATTTCTGTACTATTTTTAAGGGGAACAACTGTATGGCTGAAATTTTAAAAGCATTTCTTATACCTTCATTATAAATTGAAAGTATCTTTAATATATTCAAGGCATATGGAATAATGAATTGAAGGTTTATTGATAATATGACAATTTATAAGGTAAGAACTAGAGCTATAGATAATATATTTAATGTTATTAACCTTGGTTAATCTCAATTCTGCTATTATTTTGGTTGAAAAATCTAAAGCAACACGATCTTCCTATAACTTAAATTAAATGACTGGCAAGCTGCAGGGTAACATGCATTATAAAATCCCACTTTTGTTAAAAAAAAAAAAAGGATTGGTGTGCATGTGTATATTTATACTGACATAAGGAAAGTTCTGGAGGGAATCACATTGAGCCAGAGAATGGTTGCAGATTTCAAGTGAAGCTCTAAGGAGGTTTTCATCTTAATTTTAGATACTACTAAATAGGTATTTAACATAATTCTGTATTTTTGCCTTTGTTTTAATCATGAGCCTATGTTACCAATGTAATAAAAATGCACACCCACAATATCAATTTCTCTATATAGGTAACAATCTTCAGATTAATTTTGGTATTTGGGGCGGGATATGCTGGGTGACAAAGGAAACTTCCCCAGTTGTGTTTAGGGAAGTTTATGCCATAGCTGTCAAATGTCATTTAATTCATAGTCCAACAAGGAAGTCCAAACTTTCTTAAAATATAGAATTATAACCTAATGCTAGTTCCTGCCACAATTAATCAAAAATAGTGAATACAAGTTCTAATTCCAAGCCTAGATCTTTAGATTTTGGCTGAGAACATTTGATTTCTACATCAGAGCTACAAATGCTTTCTTAAATCTGTGACACAGTTGCATAGAAGCTATTAAGCAGAGATTTATAAAGAGATTTATAAAGATGGAATGAGATTTATAAAGATGGAATGTTTCTAAATTGGGGCTGTCACTATATCATGTGGGCTGTGATAGAGTTTGGGAACAAAATGTTACTTCTGAAAAACATGGACCAGTGAGTTGTAGGCCCTGTTTTCTAACTCACCAACCTAATGATACTTGAGCTATAGCCACAATAGATCAATCACAGGCATGACCTTATTTTAATAGTTAACCAAATATTGACAAAGTTTTTTTTTTTTACTGTCCTTACTACTTTTCAGAACTCTGATTCTAAGAAGATGAGAACAAAATACAGAATAAATGAGAAGAATCTCTACTTGTGTATTTTGGTTAACGAACCTTCGTTGATAACTTAGTCCTCACTGTACTCACGTGATCATGTCTTCAGGTTCTTTGTTTAACATCTGGACATTAGTCAGCATCATACACCGCCCTACTTCTTTATCGAGGTGCCTTAAAATATTGTCCACAGCTTTTCGTACTTGAGAGTAATATAAGGACATGCCTGAAAAACATGCATTATAGTTATACCTTTGACTAAGTGTATCAAAGGATATCCTGGTTTATTTATCCTTTATGACATTTTTTACTGGAGACCCTAAGAATCAATAACTTCCTTGAGCAGAAGGGCTGAGTCTGATTCAATCTCATCTGCATGGCTCTTGGCATAGTGCCTTGCACTTAGCGGGTGTTCACCAAATAATCATTTAAATTCAATTAACAGGAATTCTAATACTTCAGTGGAAAATATTTTCCAGAAGAGTTAAAATAACAAGAAAATACAAAATTTTACTTTTGAATTTTTAAGTTTCTGGTTAGCATAAGAAAATTCACCATCAATAGTGGTTATGTGACTAAAAGATAATTCTCATTTTGGCTTCTGATTTTGAAAACCTCATATTATTGTCTGAAATATATGTGTGGATTTTTTTAGTAAAATAAGCAAAATGACTTCACATCATAAATTTTAAATTGGAGCAAATGTATTTGAGCTATACTATTTTTACTGCTCTCATTAAATATAGCATCAGTGTCCTACAATGGAAGATAAATGTGTATAGCATATGTTTTATATTATTTATTTACATAAAATACATATTCATATATAATACAAATGAAAAGTAAATAGCTTTGTATTTAAAATTTGTACTTTAAAGAAATTATTAATGATTATTTCTCAAGCATTAAATCTTTTTGAACTCATTTAAGCATTGCATAACTAAGGTAAATATTTTAAAGCAGAAAGTTTCTTCATGTGTTTCCCTCATGTTTTTGGAATCCAGAACTATCTTAACAAAGTTCGTAGTAGGTTTCTACATTTGGGTACTTGGTAAGACATAAACAAATGGAAAAAATCACCTATTTGGATTAAGTTAGCTAAATTAAAAAGAAAATAATGTCATGTAGTCTAAACTCACAATATAACCTAGCATGTTGTGGGATTTGGCATGTTTAAAACACAGATTAGACTAATTTTACTGAGGAAAAGAAGAAGAAAATGAACTATAAAAATGAATGAATGAATTGTAAACAGGATTATCTACCAAGGCACATAGATGTCTTGGAAATTTACTGAAAAATGTAGATAATCAATATGACAGGTTTGAAAAGACCATAGATAAAATTCTAACATTCAAATGGCAAAATATTTACCAGGAAGTTCCAAAAAGTTTAAAGGGCAATAAAACAAAACACAGCATGAATCAATCAAAACAATTAATGTTGGAATGTCTCATTAGCTACTTTTCTAAAAAATTTTTTAAAAGTGCGTCTTACTAAAGATAAGTATCTATTGGTTATTTTAAGGGCTTAAAAAGGCTCAGTTCTCCCATCCAAGTATTAAGTAGGCCTGACCCTGCTTAGCTTCTGAGAGCAGGCATGTTCAGGTTGGTATGGCGGTAGACCATAAGGCTCAGTTCTATGATAACATATGTTTGAAACCCACCTATCATTTTGGCTTCCTCTTCAGTTAGCGTTTTACTCAAATATGTTTTCTTTACTCTCAGTGTGTTTCCTGAAGGGAGAACGGCTCCTGTAACCGGCATGGGAGGTTCCCCATCCTTCTGCTGCAAGCTGTCAGCTATGACCAAGAATGCCCGTAAACCAATGTTCATTCTCTGTGACAGACAAGACATTCATGACAAAAAGAGAGGACCAATTATTATAGTGGAATTAAATCATCAGTCTTCCAGAGACATTAAGATTGGCTTGCAGCTAGAAAGTATTGAAAAATAATTTAAAAGGCACAAGAGTGTAGGCCAAACCTATGAAAATAAAATTAAGTTTCTGTTACTGTTTGTTGCTGCATCACAAGAAGACAACTAGGAAGATTTCACCAAACTTGGAGGGGATGTTTGAGATGGTTATAAATCATATTCTGTTCAGGGGATTCTGGGTGTATCTCAAAGGGATAGGTGGTCATGCTCTGGAGCATCTGCAACTAAAGTAAACTGAGGTCAACAAAAGGCTCACATGTCTCCCGGAAGGAGAGAGACACCATATATGTTAATTGATGAAGACTGAATGGAAACATTCAGAGGTCCAAATATGAATGACAAAATGAACATCCCACCTGCTCTGAATTGCAGGTCTTAACTTTTGATTTTCAAAGGCCAGCAAGTTTTAAGAACAAATTTTAAAAATTCAATGCTACCAAAAAAAAAAAAAAATTCAATGCTACAGAACCATGAAAACACATGGGTGTATAAGAAGAAATGCCATTCTGGGCTGGATTGTTACCTTCCTTAGGCTCAGGTAAGGCATGATACTGGCTCTAAAAGATGACTCAGCAAGACAGCTGCTCACCATAGTGCTAATACTAAAAGGTTAAGAAGGTACCAAGACACCTGTACTTCATTAAACACCCATGTGTAAAACATTTACCCCGATATTTTAAAATCTCATGAGGTAATAAGTTCCCAAAGTAGACTACTACTTACAGAAGAGAATAATGACAATTACTATCATTAATAATGATAATTCAGTTACAATTTATAGAGTCCTTAAAATGTATCCAGAACTGCTCATTAACTTTCATTCTGAAAATAGCCATGGAAGGAAGGTGTTCCCATTTTTCAGGGAAGGAGTCTCATTTTTCAGATTAGGAAACTGAGGTAAAGTGGGAAGCTGTGCATCCAAGTCAAATTTGCCTGAATCCCTATTTTGTGGAACACTATGACACTTTTTAATGTAGAGTAATATAGACTTCTAATCATTTTTAAACTATTTGCTCAAGCTTTAAAGAGTTATGATATTTCAACCAGGATTTGATGAACAATTCCTCTGGCTCATTTATATGCAATTCAATGTGTACTGTATGATTTCATGGCCTTAAATAATATGCTTTCTCCATTTTCTAGAATGAGTATTAACTTAAAAAAATTAACTGTATATCAAACCCCATTAGTTTCCTCTTTTAGTTGTTCTTTTATGAAATGTTTTCTAGGCTTGTGTATTTTTCTCAAGACACAGAAATGTTTTGGGTAAGAAAATAAAATGTTCAATTCAGCAGATGCAGGACCAACATAATAACCATGGATTGACATACATGGCCAAGCCTCAGTTATTTGCAAGTGGATTATTCAGTTTATGAATCACCCTTGCTGGTTCTCTAAGTATTCCTTTCCTCTGGACAGCACTTAGGTCAGAAGTAAGATGGGATATTTTAGTACACATTCTGAACTTAATTTCAAAAATAATTCTTTTTTTTGTATTTTATATAGTTCTGCATCATACCTCTCCCTGTTATTATTTGTCTGGCCTTGGGAAATTACTTAACTTTTCCAACTCCAAGTATCAGATTCCTTTCTATAAAAAATGGATAGTAATACCTATCAATCATACAGGGCTATTGCAAGGATTAAAGAAAATGCCTGAAAAGTTCCTGCTGGCAGCTATATATTCACTGCAAGCCAGAATCTCCACTTTATTACTTTTTTTAAAGAGACATAATTCAGATGTAGGAAAAGTCACTTATTTTAGTTGTATAGTTCTTTGAGTTTTGAGAAGCATATATAGTTACACAGCCATTATCACAATCAAGATCCAAAATATTTCCATCATCCCCAAAAGTCCCCTCATGCCTCTTTGCAGTCAGTCTCTGCCCTCAATCCTAGCACCTGACAACCATTGTCTAATTTCTACCTGTGGCTTTGCCTTTTCCAGAATGTACTATAAAAGAATCAAACAGTACATAGCCCTTTGTGTCTCGCCTCTTTCACTTAGCATAATGCTTTTGAGATGCTGTTGCATTTATCAATAGATGGTTCCTTTTCATTGCTGAATAATATTCCATTGCATTGATGATTCATAATTTGGCCATTCACCAGTTATTGGACATGAGTTGTTTTCCTATTTTTAATGATCATGAATGAAGTTGCTATAAATATTTGTATACAAACCTTTGTGGACATGTGTTTTAATTTCTCTTGGGTAAATATCTTGGGGTGAATTGTTGGATCATAAGTGTGTGCATAAATTATAAGAAATTGCCAAACTTTTTTCTAAAGTGGTTGTACCTTTTTGCATTCTTACTAGAATAGTACGAGGTTCCAGTTTTTCTCTGCCTTCTCTAGCATATCGTATTGTGGTTTTAACTTGCATTTTCTTAGTGACTAATGATGTTGAATATCTTCGTGGGCTTATTGGCCATTTGTATGTCTTCTTTGGTGAAGATGCTGCTCATTTTGCCCATTTTAAAAAGTGGATTGTGAGCTAGGCTGACGCCACGGCACTCTAGCCCAGGCAACAGAGCAAGACTCTGTCTCAAAAACAAAAAAACAAAAAAACAAAAAAACAACAAAACAAAACAAACAAAAAAAGTGGATTATTTTCTTATCGTTGAGTTGTGACAGTTCTTTACAGATACGGATAGAAGTACTTTGTCAGATTTATTTTTGTAAATATTTTCTCCCAATCTGTGGCTCCCCACTTTATTAATAGTATCTTTTAAAATGTAGACTTTTTTATATTGATAATGTTCAATTTATCAACATTTTCTTTTATAGTTTATGATTTTTATGTCCTAGAAATTTTTGCCTACCTGAAGGTCACAAAGATTTTTTTCTTATGTTTTCTTCTGGAAGACTTATAGTGTTGGATTTTACATTAGGTTCATGATCGATTTGGGTTAATTTTTGTTTACAGTGCAAATTATGGGTTGAGGCTGTTTATTTTGCAGGTGGATGTCCAATTGTTCAGCACTATTTATTGGAAAGACTATTTATTATCCATTGAATTAACTTAGAACCATTGTTGAAAATCAATTAACCATGTATGTGTTAGTCTTTTTTTGGAGTATCTCTTCTGCACAGTTGGTCTTTACATTCATCCTTCTGGCAATACTACACTGCACTGATTACTGTATAACCTTCTAGCCAGTCCTTCTAGCAATCAGACCATGCTAGTCTTCTAACCTTATTCTTCTTTTTCAAAATTATGTTGGTTATTCTAGTTCCTTTGATTTTTCCATATAAATCTTAAAGTCACCTTGTTGATTTCCACAGAGAAAGGTACAGGGATTTTAATTGGAATTATTATTATTGGGATTATAGTTTAATCTATATGGATCAATACGAGAACAACTGACCTCTTAATAACATTAAGGCTTCCAATCCACAGCGTTTCTCTCCACATATTTGGTTCATCTTTGATTTCTCTAAACATTTTGTGTTTTCAGTATAAAAATAGTGCATATATTTTGTCAGCTTTATTGCTAAGTATTTTGTTTTTCATTGCTACTATAAATTGTTCAGTTTCTAATAGGGAATTACTAGAACATAGAAATACATTGATTTAATATATTAAATATTTATCTTATATCCTACAAAATTCCTGAAAATCATTTATTAGTCCTAGTAGGTTTTCTATAGAGTCTGTGAATAAAGACACTTTTAGTTCCTCCTTTCCAATCTATATGCCTTTTATTTCTTCTTCTTGCCTCCAGCACTGGGTAGGACTTCCAATTCCATGTTATTTTAGATCCAGGTGAAACTGAGAGAAATTGATAAGCAAGAAAGTCTTCTTACAGATGAGCAAGTTTTCATGATGATGAGGGTATATATAGGAAGTATCTTGATCTGAACTAAAACAGGACAATTACCTGGAAATTACCTAACAGTTGAGTGGTGGTGCAATATAAACTTTATAGTAACACAACCCTTTAGATCTCCAGGCCTTGTTACACAAGCTATTTCCAAAATATTTTTAAAGACCCAGGCTGGATTTGTTTCCTGAGAAACTGTGCCCTACAGCATATTTCATTGAGCGTGTGACATTTGATTCACAGACTATTTTATCCTTGTGTCTGCTTTTGAGTGCCTGATAAATAAATTCTTCTATAATCCTACAAGATCAAGAGAAACGTAACAAAAATATCCAAATATTTCCTCCTGTTGGTAATTTTTTTTTAAAACCAAAATCCAAACCCTTCTGTACAGACAGGTTAACTAATTAATCATTGATTGAATAAGGAGTTTGAGAGAAGAACCAAGGATACATTTTATAGACAGTGATAATGATGGTGGTAGCTTTTAACATGTCCTTTTCAGACAAGCAATCCAGTAATTTTGAGAATTGATTGTTAAAGAGCGTGAAGCCATGACTACTGAGAAATGAATAATATTTTGAGAACCTCCCCAGCAAGAGTAGACTCTTGACTATGCAGCTGTGGGCCTGTCCACTGGCTTGGCACTGGTCCCACTCCCTGGCACCGGCCCACTGATCCTGGCTGCAGCCATCCCAGAAGCCTGTGAGGTCATTACACACCAGACAGAAACTCCCATTTTTGGGCTTCTTGTGCTGTCCCAAGATATGTGGAAGCCTTAGTACCAAGAAGAGAATGCAGGGTGTGGTGGGAAGGAGCATGGGAATGGCAGGGTTCCCTCTGCTACAAACAGCTGCCTGGGTTTGAGCCCCTGGGCTCTGGGCCTCCTTCCTCACTGACAGAATATCACAGAGATGATAGGAACTATATATATGTGTGTGTATGTGTGTATATATATTTAAGTTTTCAATTTTTCTCTTTTTCTTTTTTTTGCTGAAGAGTTTGTAATGTACTTTTCCTAACATCACAATTATTCTGTGAGGTAAGCTAGAAAAGCAATTTGTCCATTTTGTTGCTGGAAATGCTGAAGGTCAGAGAGGTAAATGTCACACAGCTAGGAAAAGTGGCAGAGGCTGCGGCAAGTGGCAAATCCAGCTCTACAGACTTTTGGTCCAATGTTCTTCTTACGATCTCACAGGAACAGAGCTATAAAGAGGCAGCTTGCCAGGCATGTTTCTGTTGGCTGACCACGTTTCTCAAAGTTTGAGATTGTATGTGCTGCACATGAGCATAGCCCGCACTACTCCACGCTGTGTACAATACCCACCATGCACTCATTTCCGTGGCTGCCTGGCCCTTGAGTTGGGATACTATCACAGAAACATACGCGTGCACGTTACAAATTTCCCTATGTTGTAGCATTTTTGTTATTATATGTATTTGTTCTTCTGTTTCATTTCTCAATACTAAACCTGTTAGTCTGCATCAAATTAGTATAAGCAAAAGCACTGACTTTTCTAAAATAAAACAACCTGACTTAGCAAGAGATTATCTTTTTGGCAAGAATTACTCTATTATACAAGAACAGAATACATTAAGGCACATTAACCTTTCATCTAACTATATTTCATTCTAAGTCTGTTCATCCAAACTTGTGCTTCTGAAATTCCATTATCTGACTTTGGACATAGAAACAGACTTTTAGAGAAGATGTCCCTCTCCCCATTCTCCAAAGTCACAAAGCAAAGGTACGGCTCTGTGAATACACTCTCTGTTAGAAGTACATAAGAGGATCATTCATACCTCTGGATTGAGACTGAAAGCTTTTGCTGGTTTTCCCACACAAAGAAAATCAAAAATGATTTCTTTCATAGCAAAATCTAAACGTTCCTGTAGTGAAAACAAGAAAACAAAACAAAACGAACATGTTAACGTACAAATTCGACATAAAATGGCTATTTTCATCATAAGCATCAAACAGGCAGTGGCTAACAGAGCAGGGGTGCTGCTTGGTTTTATGGATCTCAGGGAACCCTGAAGCAAGACCATGCTCTTCTGAACTGAGGTGGGGCCACTTCTGTTTTCACGTGGTGCGTGGGGATGTCTTGACTATGTAAGATATGTAATGAGCCCCTAAAGCACAGAATGACGAATGACAAATAAATCAAAAAGCGAAGAACCAAAACACTCGGTGTGTCTGTTTCAAACAGTCCAAACTCTTCCTATTTGTATTGCAAATACTGGTAACTTCTTGAAACTCAGTTTAAAATGTATTTTTACAGATATCACTGTGAAATGATCATTTTTCTTTTATTCTCTAACATTAAAGATCCTAGGCTCATATTATAATAAGCAATTCTGCAAGTGAGATGAATAATCTACACATAAGACATATTAAGGTTGCTTATATGTGAGCATTTAAGCCATATTCTAATAATTTGAGACTGTGGTTACTAAGACATACAGGTTCATTTTATACAACATATTTCAGAATAATCAAAACATATCCTCAGCCACACTATAACTAGAAAAGTTACATTGATTCTTCCACCTGCAGAGCAAGTAATGTCCTTCCCCTAAGTACAAATATTACAGAGGTATTTCACTGAACCAAGCACAAAGAGAGATATCCAATACGAAATAGTCCGGGAAGTAACGATGGAAGCTTACATCTTTACGTCAATATAAATCGCACTTCAACAGTACTTTCATGCCTGTTATTTCTCTTTAACCACACAATATTCCCAGGCACACTGGGCATGTATTTTCATCCCCATTTTATAGATAAAGAAACTGAGAAAAAAGATGTTCTCTGGGTTAAGGCCGTAGAGATGGCTCATAGCAGCGGCTGGACTGGAGTAATAACCTTTTCCTGCTCTGCTCTAAATCACGAGGAGGTCAAAGGTGAAGTAAAGCCATTTACTCACAAAGTGTTTTAAAAAGTATAACTCTTGGGTCTAAAAAGTAAATTACATACTAAAAATATATGTACCACTACTGGACCCAGATTTTAAGTCAATTAATTCACATAAAGAACTTAGAACAGTTCTTAGCAAAGAGTAAGTGCTTGGTAAATGCTAATATTCCTATGCAGTTCTTCTTTTCCACAGGGTGAAAGTTAGAGCATTATTATTCACTCCTCAAATTTCACTAAATTGCTTTCTTTTGATTTCCTCTAAACATCAGACCCTTTGCTTCCTCTTTACTTATAGAATCCAGAGTAGAGAATCAGGAAAAAACAGGGACGAACAGTCAAGAGACCTTTCTACTAATTAGGACTTTGTGACTCAGAGGAGCCACTTGAACTCTGTCTTTGTTTCTCCATCTGTCAGAGGCTGAAAACACTCCATGTACTCCTGGAACAGTTTGTTTTGAAGCAAAAGAATAGGCTACGTGTGAAAACACTTAGAACCTTTCTGAAAAGTCTAAACACGTAAGGTGTTTAAATGACTTTTCATCTTTCAGTACTTCCTAAGAAGGAGCCTGGCTGCTTGAGAGCAGTTAGAAGATTACCACTGCCAGAGACTTTCCATTACCTGGGCAATGAACTGGATGATTTTCACAAAGATGTTCAGAGGCATATCCCTGGGCACCACACCGCGGGACCCTTTGGGGAAAAGTGTTGTGATGATGGTTATAAGTCGGCTGAAAGATAGGGGGGAAAAGAGAAAACAAGCAAGATTGGCTGAGCTCCAGTTCTTTAAGGGAAAATGGTAGATGTTTCATTTATCTAAGTATCACAGATAATTCAGAAAAAGAAAACAAACCACCTCACCCCTTCCATTAGCATAATTACTCTATGAAAAGTTTTTCTGGAAAACCAAGAGCCGTTGGAAAATTGTAGCTATTTCCTTTGTTAAAATGGCCAATGCAACCCTGGAAGTGGAACTTGTTGATCTCTGGAGATGATGGAATTTTTGCGATAGGTGCTGAGCCAATGACTAAGGAAAGCCTGAATATATTCCTTAGGACTTAGATCTTTTAGAAACTGTCAGCTGTGAACAGCTTCTAGCAGGGTTAGCATGGGCAGCATGAAAGAAAACACCCTCTGCAGTGGCTCGGTGATGTGGTCACCACTAACACAAGTCAACTCCTTACCTCTGAGTAGCTGTGTTGCTTTCACATTTAATTCGAATCATGTAAACCCAAAGTAATCTGTAGAGAGATTCCAGTGCAACCCGAGCCATCTTAGGGTCTTTATTCTACAACAAAAACCAAGATGTAAGATTGCAGATAGAATGGTGATATCTGGAGATGATTCTTCTCTGAATGCCTGGAAAAGGCAGGCCCCAGGCGGGTGGCAGGCACATTGCATCATCTGGGACTTATAGAGTATTTGTCTCTTAATGCTCATGGGATAAATAATCCATGAAGTAGAATCCAAATAGCCATGATGGTGGGACAGAGTAATTCTGGGGGAAGCCATGTCATTCTTTCCTTTGTCAAGGTGAGTCCTCAAGAGATTGCCTTCCCCCTCCAGTCCTAGGGAACCTGAATCCTGTAGCACCAGTCTATTGTTTCCATTGTTGATTATGTCATTTCAAATATTGTTATTTCTTTGATTTCCCAACCCCTCCTCTCCACTCCCATCCCATCTGATTACCCTCCAATAAATAATGAGACTGATGGGTACTAAGCACCGTGCTGGAACCTGGGGTATAGACAGAAAAGACAATCCTTTCCTTTAAGATGTTCACAGTCTACGGGGGAGGGGAGACAGACAATAAACAGGCAACTCTAAGACAGTACAAGAAACTGGCAGGGACATGAGCCAGAGGATGGGAGGAAGGTTGACCCTATTGCAAACTTGAGGAATAAGGTAAGGGAAGGTTTCCATGAGAAGATAAAAACTCAGATGAACTTTAAATCCATTCATGTACTCATTTATTTGTTCAACAAATATTTAAGTGGCTATGCTGGGCCTGTCATGGTGCATGGCCCTGGAAACTTGGAAAGGTGTAAGCGAATGGTGGGAGGGGGAACGTCTACCGGGAGACGCAACAGCACATGGAAGCTGAGAGCTGGTGGACAGGGGCCCTCTTTTGGAGCCTGGGACTCATTTGAGTGTTAGTGAAGGGCCAGTGCGGGGCCAGGTAAAGGTGCAGTGGCTGGTGAGGCTTGAGAGGAAGGGGCCACATGAGGGACTTCCCATGAGGAGACCAGGCTTCTCATGATGGTGACAGGGAGCCACTGAGCTTGGAGACAGCACATTGGAAGTCTTGTGTCTGCAGCGTGGGCAATGGAGCAGATGCAGGGAGACTAGCTGTGGGCATCTAGGCAGTAACAAATTGGCCAGAGAAGAGGGCATGGATTTTTCATCCAACAGACATCACCTTCATTCCTTGCTTCTGACTCTCACTCCATCCTTTCATCCAATAGTGTAGATTTTGTACACAGAGTATCTCTTGAATTTGACATCTGATCTATTCCTACTTCCTCTGCTACAGTTCAGGCTTGCAGCACTGTCACTTAGATTGCTGCAGTGGCCTCCCAACAGTCTTCCTCAGTCAGTTCCCTCCCCACTATCCTATCTCATGCCAGAAATCCCGGATCGGGTGGTTTCCCTGGTGCCTGTGGGATCGAGTTACCATTTCTGGCATGGCATACCTGACCAGTCAATAGCTGGCTCCCATCCTGCTATTCTCCCACATGCTCCATGAACTCGAGCTAGGCCATGCTCATTCCACTTCCGTGTTAGGAGTGTCCTCCACCCCATGCCCCCATCCCTGAATCCTTCTTTTTTTCTGGGAGAACCCCACTCCTTCTTTACAGGGAACTTGGATGTCCTCTCCTTTGTGCAGCTTTCTCTGTTCCTCCCTGATGTCCTGAATCCCATCCCATTAAAACTAATTCTTCCCTCCTGAGTGTCCCCCGCCCCTCATACATACCTCTAGCACAGCCTTCAGCTCTCTACATACGGGGTTTTGTTTAAACATCAGCTCCTACGTAAGTAGTGGGTTCTCTAAAAGGAAAGGGCGTTATTCACCCCTGGTATCTATCAGAATTCCTGCCATTCTGCAGGGGATCAGTGAGTGTTTGCTAACCAGTCTTCCGATACCGGTCTTAACCTTCCTATACGTCTTTTGCCTTTATATTATTTCTTTCTCCCTACTCGTATATTTATTTTGTCATAATGGCTCTATCTGTTTTCTTCTTAGTGTAGATAGTTTGGGTACTAACTTCTGTAGAATTCACAATTGGTTAGAAATTATCTGGGATAGAGCTTACCTTTAAACTGTTTATGGAATAAAGATGAGCTACATAAATTCTACGGGAAAGGCTATAGTTAGAAGTGTTTAGATTTAGGGAAGATACACTTATTATGTCTATAGTCTAAAAACAACTTTTTAGTGTGATCATTATTCTAAAACCTAAATTTCCATATGCACTTAGGTCTGTTTCTGGATTGTTTTTTTGCTCTATTAGTTCTGTCTATTCAAGCACCAATACTGTATCATTTTAATTATTGAAGTTTTATAATGTTCTTCAATACCTACTATGGCCTATTTTCTACTGTCCATTGCTCTTTAATTTTTTTTATTTTTAGACTTTTCCTAGATATTCTTGCATGTTTATCCTTCCAAATAAACTTTATAACTACTTGTCTAGCTCCAGGAAAAAAATATCCTGGCTTTTTAGAAGCGCACATTTATATATAAAGGGTTATTTATTTATTTTTGCCTGTTAATATAACAGGTACAATATAATTTGTTCAAATGTTTTGGTTACTTAAAGGGACTTGAAACTAGTAAAGTTGCATTTAAAATATTCTGTCATTCAAAAATTTCAGGAACTGTGACCACTCTTCCTCCAATTGTTTCAAATGAGCAAATAACTATGCTGTACGTACATGGTGGTTAAAGGCAGATTCCACACACAGACTAGCTGGGTTTGAATCCATCCTTGCTCTGTAATTTACTAGCTGTGCGGCTAACCTTGGGGAAGCTCTTTAAACTGACTTTCCTTGTCTGTGAAATGCAGAGGATAATCTTCCCTCCCTCCTGGGAGTGTTAGGAGAGTTAAATGAGTTAATGCACATAGAGTATTTGGCATTGTACCTGCCTATAGTATTATTATGTATAAGGCACCAGAGATCCAGCAGCAAACAAGGAAAATGTAGTCCCTACCATTTGGGAGCTTCTATTTTAGCAGAAATGTCTCCTCATTTGTGAATTTCCCTTTTGAGAATATATAACAGTGTTTTAGATTTGCATAGTGTATCATCTGAAATTCTCTCAAATACATTATCTCACATTGTGAAGCATGACGAGGAAGGGCAGGTATCATCTCAGTTTCTCTGCGGATCTTAGCTGAGCTCCCCAGTCTAAATGACTTAAAACAGTGACTTCTATTTTAACTTCGACTTCTTGTAAACATTTTTTGCTGTACCTCCAACCCACCTTTTTTGGTGCATCTTATTGTGACTGATGTTCTTTTACTCTTAAGAATATATTTGAGATTGTATATTTTTGCTCCCATAAACACTGAAGAGCAAAGTGATTGACTTAGGTTTTATTTTATTTTGTCCATGGATTATGCGCTGGTAATTGGTTTTAGCATTTTCAGATGATAGCATGATCACTGCAATTGCCTCCTAAACCGATTCCCTGGCCTCTCTTTCACTGTCTGCACAGTCAAATGATGTTCTTAAAATACAAACATGATTGTTTACTTCCCTGAATTTAAAGTCCTTAAGTGGCTTCTAATCACCTATTGGACAATGTCCAAATTTCATAATGTGGCACATGAGGGGCCTTTTGTGACCTAGTTCTCCCCACGCCACCTCCCACCTCTCTCCGTGTAGGTGCAGCTCATACTCCCACATCCCCTCTGCAATTCCCTGCATGCTTGGAATGTCTTCCCACCCTTGTTCTACTTGGAAAATTTAGGTCCAGTTAGGTGTCATTCCCTCTTATTCCATTCCCCTGCCCCTCCTCTCCTTCCCCCATCCTCCAGAGAGGCCACCAAGTACCCCTGCTCTCTGTTTCCTAGAATGCCATCCTAGCCCTTTACTTGCACGTTTCCTACCAGATTGTGAGCTCCCAGCTTTTGGCTTGTTTATCTTTGTGTCCTCAATGACTGCCATACAGCAGGTTAAATACTTAAAAAAAATTAAATATTAGAAAACAAAAATAGTAAATATTAGAAACCAAAAACAAACTGAGTAGTAGCTGAACAACTTGATGCATAAGCAAGATTTCTTTATACAGATCCTATATAAAAGGCAAACCTTGGTATGTAGCTGAAGCTAACCTTCGTGATAATATCATGATAGTAATAAATATCTTGCACTTATATGGCATTTTGGTATTTCAAAAGCGCCTCCACATAACGTGATATCAACTGAAGGATTTTATAATGGAGGGAAGCCTAATGAATTGCTCAAATTCATGAGGTTAGTAAGTGACAGCCGGGATAGGAACTGACTTCTGCTCTAATAAGTATTGTTCTCTCCGGAATTAGAATGTATGTATTACATGGTACTTACTATATCAGGCATTATTATCAACGCTGTACATATATTAACTCATTCATTCTTATAACAACATAGATACTGTTATCGTTCTCATTTTACAGATGAGAAAAATAACCTACCTGAGGCACAGAGAAGTTGAATAACTTACCCAAGGTCACACAGCTAATAAATGACAGTGCTAGAATCTGAACCTTGGCAATCTGGCCTCAGTGTCTTCAACGCATTAATTTTCCACTTCAGCTTAATAATACACAAAGGCTGCTCACATATGCTACTGGGACCTACTCTACTTGAACACAGGCCTTCTTCCTCATTTGCGTTTGTATTCCCTTGGCAGCTAACATAATAGGTGCTTGATATATATTTTCAGGATATTGGCATTTTTAGTACATGTCTCAAACCACTGATTTCTTTGTCAAAGATCTCTGCTTCAGGATCAAAAGACCAATCTACGTCTCCCTTAATTAATTAATTAATTAACGATTTATTTATATATGTATTATGGCTCTGAGGTTCATTGATATAATTGTTCAAGAAACTAGTGGGTTTCAGAGCACATCTCTGGACTCACTGCATCTCAAGTCTGCGCCAGTCACTGACCTCATGGGACATGTCAGCCTGTACAACAACATGCCTATGCTCTTTAAAATTTGCTTGTAATTTAGTTAAAGCAATTCAGAATTAATAGTGACATACATGAACAATTGAACTCACTGATAAGTTGGCTAGTGATAGGATCATTGGTACAGACCAATGTTTCCTAAGATCTATCAGCTGACCATTTGTACCAACTCATCTGGGATGCTTGTGCACACACAGCATCGTGGGCTGCACCTCAGACATTTTGAACTAGAACCTCCGGAGGTAGGTTTCAAGAAGTTGCATTTAAAACAGGCTTCCTTAGAGATTCCTGCACATAGTAAGGTAAAGATATTGACATAGATGGATAAACAATTTTAGTAATCTACCGATCCTGTTATACTCAAATACTTTCTAGTTTTCTTTTCCATTTCGATGAAAGTCATTTAAGGAAATCTATTTCTTTCTGTTATATTTCTTTGCATATCTTTTTGACATTTCTTTTTGACACTTGAATCAATTTACTTTGATCATAATTCACCCCTTTGGATTGTGTATTATCCAAATAACACATTGCTACAGTTTAGGATAATTTCTAAAATTATCAGATCAACAATTTATGGAGATTATTTTTCTATTGAATGGCTAGATAAATAAAGCATTCATGGAAAATAATACACTTGTCATCCGATCACTAATTTTTAGGCCCAGTTTATGTGCGTTATTAGAATTTATAAATTCCACTTTGAAATGTGCCTTTATTTTGATAGATCTAAAATACGAATAAGAGATTTTCTCTTCCTAGCACTCTGGGAGGCTGAGGCAGGAGGATTGCTTGAGTCCAAGAGTTTGAGGTTGCAGTGAGCTGTGATGACGCCACTGCATTCTAGCCAGGGTGACAGAGCGAGACTCAAAAAAAAAAAAGGATTGGCTGGGCGCGGTGGCTCACGCCTGTAATCCTAGCACTCTGGGAGGCCGAGGCGGGCGGATTGTTTGAGCTCAGGAGTTTGAAACCAGCCTGAGCAAGAGCGAGACCCCGTCTCTACTAAAAATAGAAAGAAATTAATAGGACAACTAAAAATATATAGAAAAAATTAGCCGGGCATGGTGGCGCATGCCTGTAGTCCCAGCTACTTGGGAGGCTGAGGCAGAAGGATCGCTTGAGCCCAGGAGTTTGAGGTTGCTGTGAGCTAGGCTGATGCCACGGCACTCACTCTAGCCCGGGCAATGCAGCGAGACTTTGTCTCAAAAAAAAAAAAAAAGGATTTTCTCAAGGTTATAGAATGAGGTTAATAGTAAATCAGAATAACTACATTTTGAAAATCAATGCTTCTAATACTACATATATATATATATATATATATATATATATATTTTATTTTTTTTGAGACAAGGTCTTGCTCTGTCACCCAGGCTGCAGCCTAGAACTCCTGGGCTCAAGTGATCTTCCTGCCTCAGCCTCCAGAGTAACTGGGACTAGAGGTGTGCCTCCACATCCAGCTAATTTTTTTATTTTATTTTTTTTGTAGAAATGAGATCTTACTATACTGCCCGGGCTGGTCTTGAACACCTGGCCTCAAACAATCCTCCTGCCTCAGCCTCCCAAAGTGCTGGAATTATAGGCATGAGCTACCATGCCCAGCCTACTATATCATTTAAATTTGGTATTTACAGAGAGAATAGTATTCATTTTAAAATAAATGATACCATACATTTTAATGCATTTAGGCAATGATTGTGGGATTGTGAAATCCTTAATTATATTACTCAACATCTCCACTTATAAAATAAAAATATCATTAATAACCTTACTATTATTACATGAAAAGCTAAAAAAAAAGAAGCACTCCTTAAACTCATTGAGATTATCACATACAACTATGTAAGTACGGAAGACAAGTTTCATCAACTCTATTTATGGCAACTACACTTGCTTTGAGATTCTTACTGGAAATCAAAATACCTTGCTTGTAACCTCCCTTCCCTGCCTTCCTTGAGTGCCTCATTCTCTATCCTAATATCCTATTTGATCTTCTTTAGAGCACCTATCACTACCTGCAATTCTTTTCCTCAAGTATTTATCTACTTCCTTACTGTCTGTCTCCTCCCCTAAATCACAAGTTCTAGGAGACCAGGGAGTGTTAGTGCCTTACACATTGCTTATTCCCAGCACCGGGAACAGTGCCTGGTAGATGATGACTCGCAAGGAATTGTCGACCAGCTGACCGACTGAATACATAAATGCATTCAAGCCCTAGCACAAGTAGTGACAGAGACAAAAGGAGAATCCTTTCTAATTCTGTACTTCGCTTTCCCAATTGTAAAACTAGGCTGTATCATGCCTAACCTTCAGATGAAATATTGTTATTTGAGCAAAATTTTTAGAAAAACATAAATAACATCATGAAAGCACAGGGAGAGCTCCATGACAATGTACATAAAGCCCCTGTCACTTGCCTGGCTCCAGTGAATGAGCACGACTGCTGCTGTTAATAATTATATCATAAATTTATCTCTTAACCTTTGAGGTTTCTTTTTTTTTGGTTGTGTTTTGTTTTTTATAATCAGGGTCTCACTGGTATATTATACTCATTTTTTAAAAAGATAAGACATTTAAAAAACTCTCCCCATTACATTTTGAAGGATACATTTTGAAGGATAAGAAACTAATACATAGTTATCATGAACATGATAACCATTATATTTTAAAAGTACTGTTAAATCAAGTTCTCAAAGCATATTTCCTTTTGTCAGAGTTAGGTGTGGTATGGCAAATCTGAAGGGAATGTATCATTTTTTTTTTTATAGCTCAATATATTCAGGTTCTGCCAGAAAATATACAGAAGAAACAATTATTGGTCACCAAGGACTACGAGTTCCTGACAGATGTGAATGTCTTGGTGAGAAGCTACCATACATTTCTCACGACTTTACAGTGGCATATTGCTAATACATGGTTGACTAAGTTAATGAAGTATAAATATTAAAGAATTCAAGTCTGTGCTCCCAAAGCAGCCTGATTCTGACAGACTGACACTGAGGACAAACCAGGGCACTGACACTGAGCGAGCCTGGCATCCGAGAGCTTGTTTACTCTGAAAGCGGGCGGTTTTTCAGGCTCACACACACTTCTGTTCTGCTCCTGCCCCCCACCCCCTTGACGGCTCACCTCTGCTGAATACATCGAAGGTGGCTAGCGAAGGTCAACATGTGGGATTCAGACACTGGGATCATTATCCTGAAGCATCTGGGGGGAGGAGGCGGGAAGGGAGGGCAGGTCGCAGGACGGTGTGTGGGGGAAGGGTTGGTTTAGTGGTCCCTTATGAAATGATAAGGTCGGTTCCAAATCCCGTAAAATACTGAAACTATTCAAGACAAAGTATGCTTCTGAAGCGGTGCTGGTTTTTTCCTCAGGTGTTTCTTCCCTGTTAAGGACTCAGGAGGAGGTTTGAAAAGTGTTCTGCATATTAATGACATTTTAAAATGGTCCCATTCAAATCCCTACTGGGTTTAGTTCTAAATATACATGATACAACTTTATTTCATTTGTAACTCATCAAGGATCTTTTTATATCTTTTAGCCTTGGGGTAGTGAATTCCAACAGTTTATTACCCATAAAGTAAAATATCATTGCCTTTACTTTGCCTAATAACTGACTCTTTCATGATTCATGGGGTCTGTGACCTCTACAAATCTCACAGGTATCTCCCTACTCCAAACTTCTACATCCCTCACTGCCTGCAGCGCGCATGTTGAAACTTCATTACATATTCCCCAATGAAATCCTAAGCTCTTCAAGGACAGGGACTCTATTCTACATTTAGTTTTTATAGAGCTGCCTTCCCCCAACCTTCCCACTGCCAGCACCTTCCCTGGCACCTCACACCAGCATAAATCCTTGCTGAATTGAACTGGATTCTGGAATGTGGTTCCAGGTTCGGTCTCTCTACAGCACTGACTCTACCTACTCCTTCTGATCTTACTGCCTCTCTCTTTCAGAAATTCTAATGCCCGAAATGTTTGCACAGGGAAATACTGCCAGTCTCCAGACCTGCTTCTCCATGGGGCTGTTGATACCCCTCTTGTTAAGTCTGTCTGGTAGGCTCTGACCAGAGCTGAAAACAGTATTCTAACTTTGAAGCAAGTAAGTTCCAAAGTAAGATGCTCTGTTATGTTTCAAAAACAACTTTGGACAAAAACATTTTGGTCTTTTTGGCTACAGCAATAAATTGTCATGCAAAATATTATTTTAATTCTAACCAAAAATTCATCAGATACATTAAACATAAAATATACAGAAAACTACACTAACAGTATTCTCAATCATTTCCCTTTTTGATTTTAAACAAAATGAGCATTTTCTATCTGTGTAAAATGTAAAAGAAAAAAAGCCACACTTAACTGGAACTAATAATTGGATAACTTAAAAGTAGACCAAATAAGAAAAATAACATTGGGCCACATGTTAGAGTTGAATGGCAGATGGATAAATCCTCAAAAAAAATACCTGAAGGTGGTCCTTATACAACAGTTGATAACCTTGAAAAGTATTTCATATTTTTGAGTACTTAAAAGCTTACTTTTCTATCCACTGCTATTATATTTCACTGCCAATTTTAAGAAAATGAATGCTTCTAATTTTGTATTTCACAATCAACTTTTAGAGCCAGTTCATAGCTGGTGCTTAAAGCATCTCTAATGCAGATTATTGTGTAATTGTGGTAAATGCAAAATAGTATAATTAACCCTAACCACTTCACCAAATTAAAGTGTCATAGAAAAAATAAAACAAGGCAACATGTATAGGCACATATAAGATTTTTAACTAATCATATTTTAAAAATTCTAAAGCAGCAAATATTAAATGTATAAAAGAAATTGAATCACATCTTTGGACACAACTGGAACAAGTATGAAAAATACATCCTATTTGCACTTATACTAGGGATGGTTTTCATTTCGTTGTCTTTTACCAATAGGCCACTAAAACTTAAAATACATTTACCAATTTGTATTTATAAAGCCAATTTTAAAGGTAATCATTACAGCTGTTTTAATTGTATGCTCAGCAGTCCCAGGAACCATGACATTACTCCTCATGTTACCCAGACCCGGTGCTGCCTACCTGCAGAGCCGTGAGTACGTCAGACTGATTGACTGCCATGTGGTTAGAATACCTCCAAATAATCACAAATGACAGTGACAGGAAACAAATGTTCTCTGTTACTAGGTCAATCCTTCCACAGAATGGAGCCTCCCCCAACCCCCAAATATTTTCCTAGACTGGAGGGGAGAGAGGAAGGATGCAGTAGGTATAGGTGATTTTCTGAAATCAATTCACATGCTTCTATCAGCTGAGCGTGGCCCTTATTTTATTTTTAAATCATTTAGATAAAATGTGACAATAGATGCATGTAAAGGAGCATTTAATTCTACCTTTAAAGTGATCCTTGTTAGAAAAGATTTATTTTCCCCCAATCTGAAGTGATTTCTCTTATCCCTAGTCACATTCTCAAACTGGCTATATTACATAAGAACACTTATTAAAATTTCTTTCAATATTCCAATAGCATAGGATAATTCCCCCTGCAAACATCAGTTATCACTCCCAGACGCACATAAACCAGCCTAAGAATTGCATTGTAAATTTTTATAAAATATTGTTTTTGAGCCAACAAATACTAACTTTAAGGTTAGATAAGCAGTTGTTGAGGAAGACGTGCCACCTGTTCAGGAACAGCTGCTTCTGACTGACACAGAGTAGGCAGGTCACCAGGGGGTACAAGGCCTGAGGAAAAAGAGACAAGGTCACAGGAATAATTTATATTTCAACAAACTAGGTAACACCATTCTCTGCACCCACTACCTCTGCAGCCGTGTGGGCCAAAAGAAACAGGACACTGTAGCACAGCAAGGCCCACAGGGCACAGGTCAGAGGTGAGCATTTTGTAAATGCTTTCTGATAATCCTAGGGATGCAATAATCTAGAATTATGGATAGTGTATAATAATAAGTTCCATGTATAAGAATGTGGAAATCTGATTCACTGCTTTAGTCTTTACTTATGAATGTCAAAAACAAACTCACCATCTTAGATAACTCTCTCAATCTCCGGAAACAAAAAAGCAGGAAGGCACATTAATTTTGTAAATGTTAATGGATTTTTTGCTCATAAACATCTACTAGTTTGTCCCTGTCTTAGAGGTAGGTGTATATATTTTCTTTTGCATGCAACCTTCCTGTAATTAAGGAGGATTCCTAAAAGAAATGTTATTGCCTTGGTAAACTCTACCAAGACAAATTTAACCACAGGAGGAATTTGCTTACAACCAAATAAACAGAGGTGCTACTGTGCTTTTCCTGCCTAACTGGGCCAGTTTCCCACAGCAACTGGAGGAGACACAACAGCTAATGGACAGCCACCCAGAAAACGTACACGCAGAACCCAGATAGCATACACCTTTATGGCTCACAAAAAATGAAGGCCAGTGAAGATTTAAATAAAAATGTAACTGGCTCACCTATTTACTTGACTTAGCAAGAAACAGTTGCCACAATGAGACTGAGTGCTCAATAGTTCAATAACTTTTTTTTTTGTCCAAATTAACTTAGTTTTAAATGGACTTTGAACTACTGTTACCGTCAAGTACAACTCTAATGCCAATTGGTAATAAAAAAAAAAATGCATGCAGTTAGTCACAATGACCACGGAATGAAGACAAGTTAGCAATATGTCACCATCACCAGCAAAGCAACTCTGAGTATCCGCTCATATCATGGTGGGGATGCCCATGCTTTGGAGACTAACACAAACCGTTCCAGTAACCAGCCACACCAAAGCACCCTGCTTCTTCCAGACTTTCACAATTATGGCTGGTATACCACGTGCTGATTCATAAACCAGAGCTTTATTTGCCACCGAGGGTAAAAGGTGGTGGTAATTTAAGACTTTCCTAGGCTGCTCTTCAAAGCCTTCCCAAGAATTGTTTTTCAGGCCTTCAGAGAAACTCTCCTATGGGCAACTATATATCCCAACTCCCTTTCCTGCCTGGTTCAATTTTGATTCTGGGTATCAGGATAGGAATTAGCCCATGCAGGCTCCTGGGGATTGAGAAGAGAAATTGTTATTCAGTATTATAAACTTTGTTCTTCAGACTGGAAAAAATTCTCAGAAATAAAATAAAAATCAAGTTAAGCCAATCTTAAAAATGAACACAGAATCCTTAGGACTAGAAGGGTCATTGGACGCGACACAGTCTAATGCCCTTATATGAACGTGTGACTCAGTCATGCTCAATACTAAATGCGAACTCCAAAATTTCAAATGCTACCTCTTTTTGAGGGAGCTATAGGTAATTCTTCCATTTGTGGGGTCCTTATGACCCTCAAAAAGACTCCTGACTAGGAATTTAGTCTCTGCAGCTCTACTTGTGTTTTGGATTTTGTCGTAGTTACTAACCAAGGAATGCTTCTTTCGAGAAGAAAGTTCCAACGTGGTGTCATATAGGCTTTCCACAAAATTTCTAAGGCAGGGAACATTTACTTCATTTTTAACAGCCTGAAATAGAGATGTATGTGAATATTATAGTAATGAAATTGTTGATTCTGTAATCCAATTTGAAGAAGATTTTAGAAATGAAAATGTAACTCACAGCAGCGACTGGAACAAGGATTTCAACAAAAAGGCCAGCCAAGGCATGCTTGATATCTTTGTCTTTGACCTCGAGGAAATAGTGCGCACATTCCTACGAAGTAGAAACAGAATACAGGGAGGGAGAGTAGATTGAAATGTGCACATAAAGTATACTGAAACAAATTTCAGTAAATAGATCCTAATTCGGTCATACATATCAACATAGCATATTCCATAATCTATTAAAAATCACTGGATTCAAACACTTATATTGGAATCTAAATATTTGCAACGGCTCCAATGACATTTTGCAAGGCTCCCCCCCCCACTCTTCTCCTACTTCTATTTCAAATCACTATTCTGAAAGTGCAAAGCATTGCTAACCAGCAAGCACACATTTATCCACAGAATTACTGAATTCATTCAGGCATTCACTTCCAATAAATTTCTATTGATTACTTACTGTGTGGGGGGCCCTGGGCCCTTGGTTAGCCCACAAACACAGATGCCGAGGGAAGGTAAACATGGGAAGAGAGGCAGAGGACATTAAACTTATTTTAGGCCCCATGCCTGACAGCCTCGGGCACAGAGCTGTTTACTTGTTCGCCCTGACATTTTAGGTGTGTTTATTATTCAGATAGTTTCATAAGCAAGTCTGGAATGTTTCCCTTCCCCACCTCCGACAAGGAAACTTTTGGAATAGTTCCTCAAGCAACGACGGCTCTGCCTGCGGACGATAGTCCACGTAAGGGTATTTTTGGTGGCCCAGGGACTCATTCTGTAGTTGGCCTGCCTAGGATTCTGCCTGCCCCTGTTCCCTTCTTCCTGGCCTTATGAGTAGTAACTTACTGTGGTCTATATCAGGTATTGTTTTCATTCAAGAGTCCAAGGCTACATGCATTTGATGACACATTAACAGCTATCTTAGCTATTGCCCTTTATTTTCAGTTACCATTGGGAAGATTGCCAAAAACAGTTCCTAAAGTCCTTAGTCTACCAATTGCATATTAAGACCTCCGCCCAAGATGGGAAACGGCAGCACGGGGAGTCATCGAGGCAGTTTTCCTACCAGAATGGCGCTTTACAGTTCCCAGGTAGTGGCCCTTTTCCTATGTTATTTTGCATATGTATGAAAATATTCTCAAGTCTTTAAGTACATAGATACATGAATTATTAATATGACAGTCAGATAAAAATAATAGAATTGTCCCCTTCTCACTACTGCACTTGACTTGTCTTTAAAAAAAAAAAAAAAAAGAGTAGTCAGCAGTTACTGAGTGCTTACCCTGTGCTAAGAATCCTCAGAACCGCTCTCTAAGGTATCGCCACCTTGCAGATAAGGTAAGAGAGGCTGGGAGGGGTTAAGTGTGACTGGCCAAGGTCACAGAGCTGCTGAATGTGGGAGCTTGAATTAAATAAAACTCAAGAAGTTTGATACACAGCCTCTTTCTCTCTCTCTCTCTCTCTCTAACAGCTTTATTGAGATATAATTCACATACCATGTAATCCACCCATTTAAAGTGTACAATTCAGTGGCTTTTACTATATTCATATTTGTGGATCCATGACTTCAGTCAAATCTAAAACTTTTTACTGACCCCCAGAGGAAACTGTGCTCCTTAGCAGTGCCCTCCAACCTTCCTGTTCACCCGTCATCCTCAGCCCTAGGCAACCACTAATCTACTTTCTGTCTCCGTGGATTTGCATATTCTGGACATTTCGTATAATGGAATGTCCACACATAATAATATAATATGTGACCTTTTGTGTCTGGCTTTTTTCACTTAGCATAGTGTTTTCAAGGTTCATCCATGTTGTATCACATATCAGCACTTCATTACGTTTTATGGCTGAATAATATTCCATTGATGGATATACCACATTTTGTTTACCCATTCATCATTTTATAGATATTTAGGTTGTTTCCACTTTTTCGCTGCTATGAATATGTGTGTTCAAGTTTTTGCGTGGACATATATTTTCATTTCTCTTGGGTATATACCTAGGAGTGGAATTGCTGGGTCATATGGTAATTTTAGGTTTAGCTATTTGAGGAACTGCCGGAATGTTCCAAAGTGGCTGTGCCAGTTTACATTCATACCAGCAGTGTATGAGAGTTCCAAGTTCTCTGCATCCTCACCCATACTTCTTGTTATCTGTATTTCACAGCAGCATGAGATAAATCCCTTCAGATGCACAAGTTTTGTAAATTCTAAGAGCTGTACATTCTGCTCAATCCTTGTTAGCAACAATTCTTTTGTTATATACCATGACGAATGCAATAAATGTCAAACCTGTATAGTTTGGATGATTTTTTAAAAATGAAGATGCCTTTTTTATTATGAATAAAACAGCCTTCTTTCTTTATTAAAGTTCTCATGCCTGCAAATGTTAATGTCGCTGATCCAATGCTATCCATTTTAAAAAGTGAACAAAATCAGCTATATTTTATTCAGGGAGAAATATGTACCAGTGGGTGAAAGAGTAAAATATCAACAAATAAGAAATTCCAATGCACACTCTACTCCAAAGATGATATGAAAGGTTAAAAATGAAATTGTGTGCCTGCTACTGTACTATTTGGTTACAAAGCACTACATGAATTATTGAAGGTAGGATGTCTTTCCATACTGACAAATTAATGGGTTTTCATGTTCCAGGTCCATCGTTTTGAGGAAGGGAACTGCTCATGTTGATAGACCCTTAACTTTCCTGTCCAAGACATTACCTGCATAAACTGAAGAGAGGCCTCAAAATCCTCCACTGGATACATCTTAATTCGAAAGAATTTCATCCCCATTATCAAGCTGATAATGCTTTGAACCACATATGGGCTCTGCTCTTTGTGCCGTAATTCTTTTAGCTCTGCCATAAATTTCTTCTTTACAGAAGGGAATCTAAGAAGAGAACATAAGTGATTTATCAAATAGTGAGCAGGAAAGTCACTGCGGTGAGGGCCTCCAGCACCCAGGAGTGATCGTGCACAGTGATCAGAGCCCTTCAAATCAATTCAAGCACAATGGCCATCATTTTTTTAAGGGTTTGATGTTTGGGATTTGGCAAAGAATCCAATTTTCTTCTCCTTTTCCTCTCTTATTTTATAAGATGCTCAACCTCTCCTTCAGGCTAGGGAGATTCAGGGTTATTCAGACCCTCTCAAAATGGCCTAGCTCTTAAATTGAGCATGACAAAAAGCCACCCTATTTCCCCAGGTTTAGCCACCTCCAACATAGTTGCAGACCTCGAGGGCCTGAAGTATCAAATTATGAGCATATGAGCAATAATATATGAGGTCAGCAATTTCTGACACTGACAGCAAATGATTTTTGGATTTGTATTCCAAATAATGCCAAGAAATATTCCCACATCCATTTCCAAAGTTTTCTGCTGTTTCTTTTATAGTTTTAGATTAACTATTATTGAAAAATTTATTTTTAGGTTGAAAAAATCCAGTAATGGAAAAATTAAAATTATATCTAAAAGATAAAGATAAATGGGCTGTCCATTACATGCATGGGATTTTTTGATCTAGTAAATACAAAACAAATAAACAAACAAGACATGGTCCTTATCATCAAGGAACTTAAAGTATTTATATTGCTCGAAAGTAAAATAATACTAATGATAACAGCAATAATATTATTATGCAGGCTTAAAAAGGAATAGCTGTTAAGGCTAAGACAGAAAGTAGCAGCAGATCTTCAAGGTACCTGCGGGTAAAGGAATGCACACACAAAAATTGTTCAAACTACTTCTGAGATGGCTAGTTTACAAACAATCCCTTTCCCCAAGAAACATCCCAAGGAAAACAGTCTAAGATTCATTGTACTTTGTTTTCTGAGACTATTAGCCTGAGGTTCCATGAAAAATTAGAAGCAAGGCATGATTAGAAAGGGTAATTGTGATAATAAAAATTAAAGGTGAATAGAAACCCAGAAGTTTGGAACAACTCCTGACACTTCAAAGTAGAAATTTTAGGACAGATAAAGTAGGCAGCAAACATATAGACATTGTTTCACCAAAAGGTAGTATAGGCCGGAGGCAGTGGCTCATGCCTGTAATCCTGGGAGGATGAATGGGGAGAATTGTTTGAGCTCAGGAGTTCAAGACTAGCCTGAGCAAGAGCAAGACCTGTCTCTACTAAAAATAGAAAAAAATTAGCCGGGCATGGGGGCACACGCCTGTAGTCCCAGCTGCTTGGGAGGCTGATGCAGGAGGATCACTTGAGCCCAGGAGTTTGAGGTTGCAGTGAACTAGGCTGACACCACTACACTCCAGCCAAGGCAACAGAGCAAGACTCTGTCAAAAAAAAAAAAAAAAAAAAGGTAGTACAAGGGGCTAGTGGTTGGCAAGTGGGGTGTGAGAGGATTCTCAGGTGCTGGCAATTTTCTAATTCTTGGCTTAGATGGGGAGGTTATGTGGTGTTCATTTCATAACAATTTGTTTAATTGTCTTATGCATTTTTCTTTAGGTTTGCTATGTGTATTTTTTAATAAAAAAGATTTTAAGAAGGTAATAGAGCAGAAAATATAAATAGCTTTGAGAAGATTTAAATATCTTATGAATGAAATATTCCCTCATGGGTTACTAACATAGTTAAGAATATTTCAGGGTATATTCCTAATCTGTGTTGGCATTTTGTGGATTTCTACAAAACACCCACTTTCAAGATAGCACCCTAACTGACCCCTTCTGACATTTCTTAAATACTATTAAAATATGATAGAAAATACTAGTTGAGTTTACTTTATAAGTAAAATCTCATGGAGATCAATTGCAAAATTATATATTAATTTTTCAGATTAGGAAATTCATGGATATTAAAATGCAAACTTTATTAAAATTTACAAAAATCTATTTGGTATCAGATAACATCTATCTGAGATTTTACAACTACACTCTTGAGCATTTTGGAATATAAATTCCAAACTTCGATGTCACCATTCTTTTCCATGTTTTACAGAAAAAAATTGATGGCGAAGAAGATGATGATGACAGCAGCAAGTAGACAAACAGCACTTACTGTATGCCAGCCATGTTCGAGTGCGCTTCACATATAGCAACTCAATTAATCCTCGTAACAACTCTGTATGCAGCATACTATTATAATGCCCTTTTTACAGCAGAGGAAATTGAGGCAGAGATTTAGTAACTTGATAAAGTTGTACAGCTGCTAAGCGGTGGAGCTGGAATTTGAAGCTAGATTCTGGCTCTAGAGTTCCTGCTCTTAACCTCTATGCTAAGGGAATCAGTGGTTCTCAAAGGGTGGCCCCCAGGTCAGCAGCATCAGCATCGTCTGGGAACTTGTAGCAACGCACATCCTCTGGTCCTATCCCAGACCCACTGTTAGGGCTCAATTGTGTGCCTCCCCCTCCCAAATTTCTACGTCGAAGTCTTAATCCCCCATACATCAGAATGTGACTATTTTTGGAGCTAGGGTCTTTAAAGAGGTAATTAAGTTAAAATGAGGCCCTTAGGGTGGGTCCTAATCCAATATGCCTGGTGTCCTTATAAGAAGAGGAGATGAGCACACAGACACACACAGGTTCAAGACCATATGAAGACACAGGGAGAAGAAGGCCACCTACAAGCCAAGGAGGGAGGCCTCAACAGGATCGACCCTGCCCATACCTTGATCTTGGACTACTAAACCTCCAGAACTGCGAGGAAACAAATTTCTGTTGCTCAAGCCACCCAGGCTGGGGTGCTTTTTTATGGTAGACTAACATACCTACTAAATCAGTGACTCCGGGAACTAAGTACAGTGATCTGTGTTTAATAAGCTCTATAGGTGATTCTGAGGTGATAAAGTTTGAAAAGCATTGGTCTAGACTCAGAATAACTATAATAAGATACATCTGTAAGATGTTTTACCTTTTACGCACATTATACCATTTTACATTCTTAACCTTAAAATAATCCAGGGAGTTAGGTGGTGACTGCATTTCCACTTCACAAATGAAGAAACAGATTTGGAAGATCCCAGTGACAGAGAAGAGACTCAAACCCAGGTCTTCTGATGCAAATTCCAGAAATTTCCACTATACCCCAACTGCCTTAGACAGTCATAACTGTGAAATGTGGTTCCTCCCCTGTCTAGAATAGCTTACAGTTCAATTAGAAAGAGAACATTGTAGCACTGCCCATGAGCCATGTGAATAACAATAAAAATAATCTACCGAGGGCCCACTGTGTGTTAGCACCACTGGACACTTTGCTCAGACCCTTCTGACCTTCAGGGAGGTGGAATGTCCCAGGTTACATCATTTTCTCATAGTTCACACTGCCTTTTTGGTGAGCAATGCACTCAAGGAGGCTTCAGGGCCTCGGAGACTGAAAGGGCTCTTTTCAGCTGGGTAATTACAGAAGACTCCAGAGGGCACTTAAATCGGGGTGAGGGGTGAGCAGAGGGCTTTTGGCAGAGATGATAAAGGGTAGGAGGCAGAAATGGCAGTGGGCAAGCAATGCAAGTGACAGTTTCAATCAAGATTACAACAATGTAATAACTTCCAAACTGGATATTTAAAAATTGCGTTTTTATTCAAACTACTTCCAAACACTAGAAACCTACGGTTTTAATTCAGAGGGAAAAATGTTATAGGTTAGAGTCACACAGTTTTAAGGATGGCATGATACTTAGGAAAGTTTGCTTTCCATTTTGAATCCATGATTAAAACAAGGAGAGATGGAAAAAGGTAGGTTATTTATTTAACTCACTAATTCAATATTCTCATGAGTTAGTGGCTAAATGTCTATTTACTTCTCATTTAAAAATATATATGGCTATCTTTTACTTCTAAAAGTCTCAAGGGACATAAACATGTTATTTTGGCATAAAAGTAATCCAGAAATCTCTTTGCACTTAAAATTTATTTTTTTCTTAAAATGATTTTAGGAAAAAATAAATATTTCAATGACCTTTCTTTTAGTATTTAATATTCAGTACTATATTTAGTAAATTAGTAACTAAATGATTACTCAGTCTTTGGTATACTATAAAATTCATGTAAAAATAAATCTCTGCTTTAAAATTGTAGTACTTATAAAAGTGAGAGTATAAGAATTTATAGATAAAGATTATGTGACATAAGAAAGAAGTTTAAAAAATCTATGAATCTCAGAAGCAGTCATCACTGTTTTAATAAATCTACCAGATTTTGACCAAAGTACTTTAAAAAAATTGAATTTTAACTTAATTTACTTTGAAAAAGTCAATACTATGTGTGAATATTACTTATTTGCAAAAAATTTTCCTTTAATGATGGTATTTAAGCAGTATTACCATTAGACTAGTAAGACAAAAATAAATAAAAATTCTGCTAAAATTCAAATTCCAAACTATCTGCTAATAACTAGCCATAATAAGAAAACTATTTCATAAGCATTACCATTGGGAACTAGATATACAATCTAAAATTAGAATTATTGCATTACTCGACTTTACTTAAAAAAAAAAAAAGATAATCACACTACACCAGATAAACATACATTCTTTTTTCCCAGCCTCTGGGAACAAGGGAAGCAGTACTTTTCTAAAGCATTGATAAATGGTCCTGGTGTACTTATAAGAAAAAAGTAATGTGATAACTTGTGAGATGACACTAGTTTGAGATCGCACCATCTATCAATCAAGGTTATCTACACACTGACCGATTGAGAACATATCAAGCACTAGTAGAGTCTACAATTATTACAAGAGCAGACTGGCCAAGGGGTTCGCTAGTGACAGGAAAGTACTGGAGCATTGTCCAAACAGAGGCATTTCTTACACCCTGCTATTGCAGAATTGGGACAAATATTGGCATCATGAAAATAAAAAAAGCCACTGTTGGCATGCAAACACCGGCTTGGGAGGGGACCATAAATCTAACCTAAGATGGAAATTCCTATAGCCTTAGATTACTGCTTAGTTATGACAGTGTTTCTCAACTCATTCACAACCAACTCAGAATCATGTAGCTAAGGAAGGTCATCTGACAATAACCAGTATTGTCATGCATAATTCACAAAAACTAAGAAAAACACAAAAAGCCATCTTTGGCATATTAAACTTTCCAAATGATAGCATAAGAGAATTATGCTGGGATAAATTACAAAGGAATATGCGGAGATTTTCAGGGTTTGACAAATCAGCAAATGTACATACTAATACCTCATTTTTTCTAACCTTTTATAGGAATGAGGTAGATACACATGAATTAATTTGCCAGATAATTGCAGCTTTTCCATTCAAAATGTCAATATTTTTATTACTCAATTGCAATGGGAATCTCTCCAAAATGCATTATATCTTTTTTCATAATGACTCATGAACCGCAATTATTTTAATAGGTTCTCATTAAAGTACAATATAGCCTCATGCAAAATTGCCCAGATAACTCTATTGTTTAATTCTTAGGTATGTTTTGGCCAGTTTCTTTCCTCTCTGATGCCCTCAGCTTTTGAGCTTGATATTTCTCAATGGCGTCAGTGTATCATCCTCTAGAAGTTCCTTCTCCTTCTAACACTGATGTGTTAGATGCAGATAAACCTGATTAGATTAAAGAAATCATGCCAAGGAGTTTTTTGGGGAGTCTATTTCCTAAGTTCTTGCCTATGCTTTGGCTAAGGTTGCTGAGTAAGTGCTTTCTAAAAATTTTGGTTTTTTTTGATAAAGTATGTATTTCCATGCTACTAAGTTAGGAAATTCGAGCTCTTGCAGATAAAAATCTTTTTCTGAGGATTGCATTTCACAAGCATCAGGGCATCACTGTTGCTTGAAGCTAGCCTCCTGGAGCGGATTCACGTTATGTCTCTGGCTCATTTTTCCTAACCTAGGCATTTGGGATCTTGCCCAATTTGCTTCAGGGTTTGACAAAATGAAGCCAGGTAAGGAGCATGTGACATCACTTTTGGAAGAGGTATATTATTGTTAATAGCCTAACACTACTTCGTTCTAGCCTGCTAACACAGTGCTATGGAGCCAGATAAATTTAGCAAGGGGAATTTCTCCCTCGACTTGTTTCCATGACAGAGTCTGCGACATTTTTAGCTCAGCTGAATTAAGTAAGGTCTGTAGTAAAGGGGACATTCCAGAACAGAATTTTCCCACTTATGGATGATATATTGTAACCACCCACTCGTGGATTATAGAAAACAGAACTTTAAACACTGATGAACTTCTTTGGAATATTTGGGCAGAGAGAAAAGTAATTTGGTTAGCCCATTGCTTTGGCGCTGTAGCCTGAAACCCACGGACTCTGCATAGGACCTGACCCAACTGCCAAGTGAAAATGATAACTTGGTATCTGCCTAGGAAGAGCTTTCTAGTCAGTTTCAGAGATGGGGCACACGTAGCAGAAAGAGCCCTGGTTCCTGGTAAGCTCGCACACCCCCCTTCCTTAAGTCAGGGCTGGGAGGATAGAGGAGACACCAGGTTCTTATGTTATAGGGTTCTGACGCTCACTTACTTGGCTTGTGCCAACACTCCGATGACTTCTGCATACAGGTCTGCCACAATGTGCATATTGCCAGTGTTAGGACCAAGGTACCTAAGAAAAGTATAATCAGACAAGTTAGAGATCCCTGGTCATTTGAAAAAAGCTAACCATTGATTTGGTTTTAAGTACCCAACTTCTTCAACATTCAAAGGTGTGAAATCACCTTACCCTTCTTTGTATTTAAAGTGCTTGAAAGCCAAGTTAATAACATCATGTATTAAGCTGTCTATTACAGGATGAAGTGGAATCTGAAAAAAAAAAGACATCTCTCAATTTGGAAGGGAATATTAAATAGCAACTCAGTAACAGTACTTCCAATAACTATATAGGACAATCAGTAGCAATCAATAAACATAATTCATATGACCCAATATTTGGAATTCATAAATAATTTAATAAACTTAGACATTCAAAATTTTAGTTTTTAGAATAAATATTACCTAAAAGTAACAATGAATTTTTTACCTACCTGTTTCAAAACTTCTATTAATACTAAAGAAAAAATAAAATCAATGGCAAGGTCCCGTCTTTCCATCAAATAATCTCGCTGTTGTTCATCACTGTAAAATTTAACATATTCACATTAAATGGCACTGAAGGTATTCTCAGAGTGACATAATTCATCAAAAATCTAGGACTCCTCCCCATTGGACTGCAAACCCATTTTATCATTACAAGAATGCAGTGGTAAATACATGCAAATGCACTGTTATCAACGTGGTGCAGTGGACAAACGTTGGATTTGAAGTCAGCGTATTTAACTTCAAATTTAAAATTTTCAACCACGTTAACTTGAGTAGCTATTTGTGAGTCTGTAACCTCATCTTGTGGACTTTTCCAAGGTAGCTTTCACCCCAGGAGTTCTCTCATCTTGCATATGTGATTCACACTCGAGAAGGCTGCCATGCTAGAGGTGAACATCCAAAGTATCTTGGGAAAGGAGTGCTGAACAATGTAGGAAAATCATAATGAAATGAGACGATCACCAGCTGGAGCAGAAGTACATGGGTAGAGAAGGGATCAGCATTGCTTTTCTTTTTTCTTCCCCGCCCCCATCCTTTTTCTCTTGCACTTTTGCCACTTGAGATTTAGGGAAAGGAGGAAAGACGAAGTGAAGAGGTGGTGGAAGAGAAAAAGAGTAAAAAGCAGCAGGAAGAAGAGGCAGGAGAGGCAAAGCGGATTGGAACTGCCAGAAGGACAGCGATGCTCCCCCCGCCTCATTTTCTGCGTACCTAACCCATCAACCAAGGGCTCCCTTGGAAGCGAACAGGGAGAGACAAACGAGATGACTGCTGGGTTCCTTGGCACAGAATAGTGGCTAAGAGCACACTGGCTCTGGTGTAGAACAGTGTGGGTTTAAAATTAAGCCTCTTCTGCTTACCAGTAATTTTTCCATCTACGAAATGGGAATGGTAATAGTACTTACATGACTGTTTGACAAGATGAAGCATGTAAATGTTTAGCATAATCTCCCAAACATATAATTGTTCAATATTCATATATTAAATAAAAGCAGTGAGGAAGGATGACAAGATTTAGACTTTCCAGGAAGATAGTTAAAAAGTAAATCAAGACTATTTTAAATAGGGAACGGTTTTCTCTTTAGTCAAGAGAGACTAAGAAGGAAGGAAAGTAATATTTAAGATATAAAAAAGAGCTTCTGGAGTGCTCTTTAACTTTGAGCAAGTCAAATAAAGGCTGGTGGATGACAGAAGGGGTGAAGAAGGGAAGGTGCATCTTTAGCTTTCAAGGGGAAATGTATCGACAGGGCAAGAATTCATTCATTCAGGATCATTTATGAACAGCCCTGCCAGGAAGGAAGAGTAGTGGACAGAACCATCTGTCTGAAGTCCTTCAAGACCCACTGGAACTAGAAAAAGCTACTGCTAGCTGGGGGAAAGGAAGATCTATGCAGCTGCATTATAAAGCAGGCCATCCACACGTCAGGCCTTGTATCTATGATATCACGGAATAAGGGAACTGGCAGTTGGAAAGACCCAGGGGAAGGAGAACTCCCAAAGATATCCAGCAGCAGTAGAGACAGCATGTCTGTGCTGGATGGCTGATAAGGATCTTCAAACGTGGCCAGAGGACCCTGAGAAAGCAGCAGGTCTTGGAAGAAAAAAAAATTTAGACCTGTGATTCTATTTTATTTAATAAGTCGTTATGCTTTCAAATCAAAGTAAGACATCTACTTTCCCAATATTGAATTCAACTTTATTGCTGGTTTGAGGTCTAACTGGCAAGAGCCAGAAGCACTTGACAAATGTATTTGGCAATCACAATGTTGATGTTATACTAATCTTAGAAATCATAACCCAATGTATATCCCTCACATTCAACTATTTTCAGTTGCTTATGCTCTTCCTTAAAGTTCCTTTTCACTTTTTTTTGGTAACAGAAACTCACATTTAGCTATCATGCTCTAGAGACCCTCATTCTTTTGGCTTTTTCCTAAGCACACGTTCTCTCTCTCATTATAAACATTCCACTGTAACCAAAATGCTACGAAGTCAAATTTTACTGTCCTGATTCTGTATTCGACCTTGGTAGTTACTCTGATCTCCTGAAAATAATCAGTAACACAATTTAAAAACCTATCATTTTCAATCCATAAATAAATCAGTTCATGAAAAATCTAGTTTAAGTAACTAAATTCTGATAAAACAGAGGAACAAAACTAGAACTCACTTAATTCAACTCATTAAAACTGTTCCATTCCCCACCCCCAGGAAAGTTTTAATATCTGTTCATGAGCCAACATGTAATATGGGAAAAATAACAAAATGATCTCATTAATTTATTATTAATCACATGGTTTGAAGTATTTTCAGATATAGAATTGAAATTCTACTTTCAAAGTTTGATAGATTAAAGAAGTATTTATGAGGAGAGACTGCTAATGGGCATAGGATTTCTTTTTGGGATGAAGAAAATGTTCTGGAATTAGATAGTGGTGATGGTTACACAACCCTGCTAATATACTAACAATATCGAATTATACACTTTATAAGGATGAATTTTACAGTACATGAATTA
>RJWJ010005009.1:0-71360 GCA_004363605.1 Indri indri | reverse complement strand
TAAAAATTGTCCTTGGCTGACACAAGTATTATAGTTCAGATACATTTCTGTGCCCTGGGGATTTAGAGGACTGGAAAGGGCTGTGGAAAAAAGTCTGTTAGTCTAGATAAATTTCAAAGCACAATTTCTCACAATATTCAAATTACAATTATCCTCCAAAGTTGGACCCCTGGAATATTTTGGGGTATAGGACTTTTGAGTATTAGGACAGTATAAGGTGGGGGGGGGGCGGTGAGGGGATTGTTTTTAAAAGACTAACATCATGGCTCTGAGCATGTGCTTTGAAGTCAAGTAAGGAGCGCTAGCCTGGCAGTCATTTCCTGGCTGTGTGACGGCAGGTTGATAACTTAACCTCTCTGACCCCAACTTTCTTGGGGCTAACACAGTATCTACTTTAGAAGATGGTCTTGAGAGAATACATGCACACCATCCGCCACAAGCCTGGCCTAAATAGTTCTCCGTAGGTTGTGTTTATGACTGGGGTAGCAAACTTCTGTAAAAGGCCAGATAATATTTATTTTAGGTATGGCAGGCTGCCAGGTCTCTTTCAGGACTTCCAGGCAGCCACCGCAAACATGTAAATGAATGAATGAATGAGCCTGGCTGTGTTCTGAGAAAGCTCCATTTGCACAGGTAGGCTGTGGGCGGTGGCTTGCCAGCCTTGCTGCAGGCGATGAGGGGCTGGCGGAGACCTAGAGCAGGCGGGCCTTCCATTCCACATCCCGGCCACCGGGAGTTCTTGAACACAGCACTTCGGGGCATTTGCTGGGCCTACTGGGTATGCCGTTGTCACATGGCAGGCTTGTTTCTGAGTTAATGACTTGGACATGCAAATGGAGTCAGAGACCCTGGCATTTATTTTCACTCAGGTCCCCTTAGCCTTCTCTTCCCCTACCCTGCTGTTCGCTCCCACCTCCTTCACCTAGCTCCTGCTTTCTCTCTTTGAGTGCTACCTGTCCTAAGTAATTCCTTTTCTTTTCCTCTTAATCCTCCCAGCAGCATCAAGATCTCAAAGGACACCAAGTCCCCTGTGTGTGCCCCTCAGTCTCCAGCGTTTGCCCATCCCAGGCTGCTCTGGGAGCAACAGCCCTCGGACATTCCATCCCCCGGCCCTTCCTGATTGGGGCTGAGGGAGCCAGGCCCATGTTTTAATCGCCTGGAAGAAAGCAGTCATCTTGTGGGGAAAGAAAAATGACGATGGCACACAGGTGGTGGGAGTCCTCTCCGATTCGGCGCAACTGTCCCAGGTGATGGATGTCCCCCGAATTCCCCACCTGCTCACATCGTCCTCATGTCAAGAACCCTGTGAAGGATTCCCTGGTTCGAGCATTCCTTCACATTCTAAACAGAAAAGCACAAACAATGAGAATTTCTTTCCAGGAGCCTAGTTAACTGGTTTTTACTTTATGTGGCAAGTATGAAACTACCAAAGCTAATTTGACATTGTGGTAGGTTGAGGTGACTCAGCTGTCCCTAGGCTTTCCTCTAACTAAGACTTAAAGCCCTGTCAAGCTGGGGAAGAGTCCCCCACGGCCATACACGAATCACATTGCTGGGTCACTAAGTCAACATCAAGATTTGTTAGCCTAAATGTGCCTTTGCTTCTTGATTTTGCCACTTTCATTCTCCTGCATGTGGCAATTAGGCCCTGGAAACAAAAAACCCACCCACCTGTGGTTTCAGGCCCAGGCTGTGTCCATAGTCACGGTTTGAAGGCCTGACACTATTATTTCTGCTGCCACTCAGTCTTCTAATTAGATTTCGGCTTTGTGCCATTTTTTTTCCTAGGGATGGCTCATTATTTTGCCACTGGCTCATTTGTATGTGTAACTTCAACAGATTACAGCAGGGAAACTTCTAGACAAATGAAAACATGTTTTATTTACAAGAGTAAAGTCTGTACATTGTGTATACATAAAAATATACAAAACCAAAATAGAAAATATCGAAGTGTTAAAATGTATACAAACACTTTTTAAATGCGACTCCTGCAAAACCTCAAGCCTTAATTAGTTGGAAGAGTACACATTTCATTTTAAAAATTATTGTACAAAAAAATTCTCAAAGCTGTTAGAAAAGCTCACTGGTTTTCCACCGGAAGAATTTCCTAAGTATTTCACCTGGAATAAAACAGGATATATACTATAAATGTTAGATTTGAACACTGCCAATGCAGTTTCTTTTGTTTGAAACCTACCTAGTAAGAAGATGATTTTCCATAGAACCAATAAATGTTTTTTTTCCTCATCTTTTAAAGCCATGAGCTATAGATAAACTTCTCTTCAGAGTTCAGCATTAAATCAGGCTTCTGACTAGGATAAAACATGAAGGTAGTGTTCCACCTTCACAGTGCCTTTTAAATATTTCTGTCAGACCTTTTTTAACGTAGCCAAGATGTGCTAGTGTGAGTGTGTGTATGTAGGGGAGGGGGTTAGAAGACTAATTTTTTTTTTTAATGGAAGGACATATAACATTTGCTTCCTTCTCTTAAAAAATTAGTGTCTACGTAATTAAAATAAAATTCAGTGTAAAGATTTCAGCCAAAAAGATTGATGAAAAAAGGCAATATAAAATCAACCATGTGTGCAGATAAGGATATACACAATTATATATCTACATGTACACTTTTTATAGTAAGAGTAAGAACTAGATCAATGTCTTTACTTCTTTAAATTTCATTAGCCCAACCTTGAATGGGAATATGTTGGATTATTGTTTTTCTTATTAAAAGGCTTTATTCATTTATTAAAACAAGAATTTAAATTCTATTTCCTTGAACCGACAGAGAAATACCTTTCATTTACCAAGTGTGTAAATAATGCCCAAGTGACAGAAACATGCATAATAATTTCACAATGAAGATATTCAGAGTATAAAAGACAAGTTTAAATTCAGGCACCTTTTACCTAAGTAATTAATTTCTAAATGGAGCTGCCTTGATTAGTCATGGAACCACTGGGTAAGAGTTCTAAACTATCAGAAAATCATAAGTTGAAACAGATGATATGATAGAATATATTCCTAGGCTATTTGGCCTGTATATTCACTCGAGTCTCTCTGATAGTTCCCCTGGTCCCACCCCATGCCTTTTCTCTGTCTCTTCCCATAGCTAAGCAGAAATGGGACCAGGTACCTTTGACCACATGCAAGGTGCATTGATCTGTAAGAAAAGCTGGAGAGAGGACTTTAATCATGTCAGCTGTGAGTACAAAATTCTTCCATCACATACCATTACTCATCTGAGACTGATCCCACTTAATGTACCCAAAGAGGACCTAATTAATTCAGTAGATGCAAGTGTTTCTGCTCAGAAGGGTCAGCCAACACCACAAGGTATAATCTGTTCCAGCAGAATGAACTGGCTCATAATCATGTAAGACAGACAGTGACCCAGTGACTTTGATTTCCCAATTTTGAAAACGCTAACAATTATTTGAGCATTGCTTTCATCCGTATGCTATGTCTGCAATGGCCAAGGACTACTGCAGAATCCAGCATTGATTAAGTTTCTGGCTGAGAGACTGAGGGGACGAGACACATGGGAAACGCTGTCTCTGAAGCAGGGCACTCTAGGTTGTGTGTCCAGGCAGAGGAGGAAAGACTCAGGAATCCTAAGATATGTAACAGCCCCTCCCTCACCCATTTTAACGCATATCTCTGATACAACTTTTAATTGACCACCTATTTGTCCAGAGCACAAAGTTCTCTGCAAAACAAGCCCAGCAAGGATGGAGTGGGGGAAGGTCAGCTGGCCAGGACCAGCACCGGTATTTCATGGAATGCCATGCCCCTTAGAGGTTATGTTCCTGCCTGGCCAGACAGGCTGGAGAAACAAGTCAGGGAGAATCTAGATGTTGTGGAATGGTCTTTCTTGGTCAACATTTGTTTCCTTGTGATAACAATAACAACAACAACAGAAGACAGAGTGAAATTATCTTGAAATACAAAGTAACACGATGTTTGTTAGTCCTGAGAGTGAACAAAGGAATGCCTAATGGCTTCAGGTTGCACCATGAGGACTGTATCAGCTTCCCTTCACAAAAGAGGACGGAGGACTCTGGAAGGGACAAAGCCCAGGAGAAATTCAGTAGGGTGCCATTTATCGTTAACTACTCCACGGAAGGGCTGTGGGTTTATTGGAGTTCAGTAAATGTTGCATGTAAGGATTTAATCAATGTCTGGCAAAATACTGCCACTTAGGACCCATTTGGCTAATACTAGAAGCAGTCATCACATTAACTATAACTGCCTAACATTTTTTTAGAAGCTAAACAATTTAAACTTTTAAATAAAAGAATGCCCAGCCAACACCATATTAATATGTGTACCACATTTTCTGAATGTTTAACAGACCCTGATTCCCAAGAGTCTTTAAGGCCATAATAAATTCAAAAATTTTAATTAAATTTCCTTTATGTTCTTTAGTCTTTCTTGTAACCTCAGTGAAACTGAAAGTACTCTTTTAAAAGTACATGTGTTACAACAAAATGCCATTTAAAAATCTTTGAAGTGTTTTCTGGGGCTTTTAAATTTGAATATTTACATTGACCCCAATAAATTATTCCCTAGCCAAGTTCTCATGCCACCAAAGGGGACTGAACTGGATAATAGGGATGCCCTCACATACATCCACTTGGAAGACACCAAAAGGAACTTTAATAATTGGGGGCATTTAAAGGCAAAGCCTGGAAGATCCAGAAAGATCCAGGGACTGAAGGAGGAATATTCATCCCACATCAGAGCTGCCTCACCTGCACTCCAGAGTTACCAAATTTACTATGCACATGTGAACATGTGGACAAGACCAAGCTCTTTTAAGAAATCGGAAAGAAACACGAGCATGTTTGGAAATTAGAAAGAAGCTTGACCATGTCTACTAAGGCGTAAGTTAATGCACAGGACAAAGTTACCTATCCCATCTTGCAGACTTAGTAGTGAAACTCTCAAAATGGGCCTTTATTGGATATCGTCACAATGCAAACTTTTCAATTACTCCTGTTTCACTATTGTAATAAGCCATAAGAGATGTCTGTTATCCACTTGATTTCTGTTGAGTAGACTAACCAAACAGAAGCTGCCAGTCTCTGTAAATCATTCTCGCTCAAGAAAGTGGTGCTGGGAACACAACGGAAAAAAACAATCCTGAAACAAATAAAACTTTTCTACTAAACCCTCCTGACATTCACATGCATTGCAAGACAATATATTTACTTAAGCTGCTACTGTCATTGTCAACGAGTCTTCACTATACCACTGAGATATGTTGTGGTTAGTATTGAAATAATAAAATGTTAATTAAGGTACTACAAATGTTTCTGCTTTACTATATTCATAGCCAAAAAAATTTCAATTTAAAAAAAATCTGAATTTAGCTAACACATTAGGATGAAAATTTTCCTCTAGCTGCCTTTTCCTCTGAAGCATATACATATTTTCCTTGTTGTTAAAGAGCAATGCTTTCACACAATTTATTTAATTATATGGCTTTGTTTCATGCTGCTGACATAAAACATATCTGTGAAAACAAGGATTGGATTCCCAAATGTTTGTCTGTAGGAAGAGTTAATGAAAATTCAGTGCACGTCACTGTTGAGTTCCCAACAGCTGATAAAAACCTGCAAGAAATCCATGTTATAAAAGGGACAGGTGTTCATCCCCAGCAGCACAGGGCGATGGCTCTGAAGTCCTTCCTTCTAGTTTGAAAGGAGCAAGGTGTCCCCTGCCTTCTCCTGCAGGGCTGTACCAATTGTTATGTTTGTCACAGCAAGAGCTGTGGGGCAGACCTGCAGGTAAGGAGGTACAAGGCAGAAAAGCCGGAGCCAGGCAGCACCTGGGCCACCCTGTTGCACCAGGGTCCGGTATGACTTGCCAGTGGTGTTCCTCTCCATCTATGTGACACTTACGCTCCTGGGTGAGTCATGGGATATTGCAGGGAAACAAAGGGTCTCCTCTGTGGTGTTATAAGGGATCTTACTTTTTCTTGGACCCCTCAAGATGGATGTTTTATGGGTAGAAATCTGAAATCTGTCTTGATACACAGAGAGCAAAGCATTTAGTTTACAATGTGAAGCAGAGATGAGGAATGCAATGGCTGGATACACACGCATCTGATAGGATACGGTGGGGATTTCTGCTGTTAAAATAAACACATCTGAGTGATAATTCAATGTTCATCATACAATCTAGGATGTTTAATGATTGATGCATGTATCAGTGATACACTAGGTGCTGTAGATACTGTACCTCAACTTGGACGTTTCTAGATAGAAAGCATTTCATATGATCAGGAGTATCACCAAAACCTGTACTTGCAACCACCCTAATAAGGGGTTCTCCTGGCATAAGAAAAGGCTGACATTTTTGGAGGTAACATACCCATGGTTGTACATTTTTCTTTCTAGCTATTTTTTTTTTCGTCTTTCTTGAGCTTTGTTTTTTAATTCCATTTCTATATTCAAAGCAGTAATAAATACTCAATGGCTTAGAAAGAGAAGAACTCTCATGACCACCACTATATTATAGTTTAAAGACTCAAAACTACATTGTCTAAAATCTATCTTCAAGTATTCCTTTGTGATTTTGAAGTACAACAGTAGTATGTTATTGCACATTGATTCCCAAGAGACCCTTTTTAAGAGTGTGGACCAGTTGGGTTGGGCGCAGGGCAGCGCAGGGCCCGAAAGCCTGGCAGGACCACCTTGCCCTTGCGATGCAGATCCCCCTGGGAGCCCGTGTTCAGGCGCTGCACCAGGAGCTTTTCGTAGAGCAGCGGGTGGTAGGCCCCAAGGGTGCAGGCCGCGTCGTAGTACAGCTCATGGTAGTGGCAAAGCTCTGTCTGCCGGATGGATGGGATGTATTCATACACGTGCACCTCTCTGCACATAGACATCATGATGAGGATCCCTGATATGAAAAAAAAAATAATTAGAACCTGATGAACACCTCCCAACAAGAAGGATCATCTTTTTGGAGCGGTGGCAATGGGGAATGACTGTGGCAGGAGATACTTGCTTTGCACTCACTTTCTTGTTACCTTTACATTTGCAATGCTAGAACTTCCATTAGGTGGCATGCATGCAGTTCATAGGGTGTGGGGGCATATTAAGATGTAATACTCTAATATATTCACTGGTTCCTTTGATTACTGTGGGTCTGGGAACAAGAGAAAAAAAAATCATTGAACTTATGGGGACACATTCTAGGGAATGACAGATTTGCAATCCCTAAATCAGACTATCTGTATCACATTCTATACATATATCCATGTGGTTTGTAATGGTAGGACTCTTGTGTTCCAAAGAAACATGCTATAAAAAGTTGATTATAAAATAGTTGCTTGATTATAAATTGATTATAAAACAGTTGTTTGAAAAGTTGTAAAATGGAACTGTAACAATAGAACAGCTATTATAAAATACCATCATTGTTTGAATGGAAAGAAACAGAGTTAGGGTGACACAGTTTAATAATAGTATTAACAAAATTATTTTTCTCACTTGAATATCAGTATTGAAGTTTTAATGTGTTTTTTTAATGTTTCAGATAGAGAGCTACAAAAGTCAACTGTCACTGAGTGAATTTTACCCTTGATCTAAGCTAACAGGCTTTCTTTCTTTGCCTATCATCACCAGCACTATCAGTAACAATAAACTTTGTTAAAAAACAAACAAACATGCTTATCGCCTTTCTGGAAGGGTGTCCCTTGTTATGAAAAAACAAAAAGCCAAACAATTAGTTCCTGTTATCCAAAATTTGTCTGCAGAGGACAGTCATATTTCACAATTATTAACCGTGTTTGCATCACAAAAATTCCAAACCAGAGAGGTCCTGCATAAGGGACACTGTGAGGGAAGAGGGAAGGGGCCTAATTTTGCCTGGGGGATCCAGAAAAGCTGCCCAGAGGAGGTGAAGCCTGAAGCTCCAAGGGCTGCCTGGTAGGCAATGGGTAGAAGGAAACAGGAGAAGGGATACTGTTCCAGAGACAGCAATGTTCTACTGTTTAGAAGACTGTAGAGCCATGATACAGTACTGTTCCGTTTTACACACTCCTAACAAAAAGAAGAGATTTGCAGTTCAAACTCTGTGAAGTTAAACTCATTCTCAAGGGCAATGGTCAAAACGTCAAGTGGCTGGTCAGTTCCTCTTGTCTTCCTCCCACGTCTACCAGTTTCCTCCCCTTTTCCATGGCTGACCTATCACCTGGCTGCGGCGCCTCCCTTGGGCTGGCCTAAAGCCGCTGGGGCACCAACTAAGAACAAGGTAGCAGTGCCTTCTGGACACTGGGTATGTGGGATGGGCACCAGCACGGGAACATGCAACGCAGGCATAAATAAGTCTTCCTCCTTCTGATTAGCAATTACTGCTCTGTGCATGTTTTTCTCCCCTGCATAAAAGCATTTACAAGGAATTAACATGGTGAATGAGAAAGCCATCTACCCAGGGAGAATTAAATTCTTTGATTCCTAGTAACTTTAAACCTAAACAAACAAGAAACTCTCTGGTGGGTATGTTCTCTGGAGGTGAAGTCTTCCCAGGGCCTGTGTCTGTGGAGCCAAGGACGGCTTTGTGTTTTCCAATGAGGGGCTGAAAACACGAAGTTCCCATGCATTGCCCAGCACGGGCAGCTCTCCCTCACCTGGGCAGGGGGTCTGCTGTACTGGCTGTGGCTGTGCACATGGAATCCCCTCGAAAGGGGTGCCCTTCTCATCATGGACACGACTGATCAATACATTTATTACAACATTTTTCCTGCAAGTTGCAGTGCGGTGACTTCAAGGGTGTCTTTTGCACAAAGGCATCTTATGACCTAGCAGTGGAACTATACCCCGAAATCACAGATCCCTGCTACCTGGGCATTTCTATGAGCCAATAACATGCCAGCATCCATGGGGACTGCAGTCAACTGTGTCTGAGTTGTGACCTTTGGGACTCTGGCTTTTACACTGGGTGGCTTTCAGAGGCCAATATTCTACTTAGGAGAGTATGCTGGTCACGCAATTGGCCCTCCCCTAAAGCAATAGTTCTCAAACTTCAGCATGAAAAACAATGACCCGAGCAGCTTGTTCAAATGCAGTTTCCTGGGATTTGTCCTCCTTCTCAGAAATGTGGTTTCCATTGCTTTGTGTTGAGGTCCAGGACTCTGAATGTTTAACAAGCATTCCTAAATTGTGTTGAAGGGCCATTTAGAAAAAATTTACAGTCTATCACAGACCAATACTTTTGTAAAATACAGTAACGATAAATTACTAGAAAAATGATAACACATTCGGATGCCATGGCTATATGAAATTGCTGTAAAGTTTCTAAATACTTGCAATTTCTACAGTAATCTAGTTATGGACCAATAACAAGCCTTCCTGGACCAATGCTGGCCATTGATGATGCTTCGAGGACCAGGCTGGGCTAACATACATACTCTTTGACAATCCCTGTGACGGATCCCCAAGCTGTCTCACAGGAAGTGAGACATTCTGCATGTTGACAGCTAATCTAGAATTGAACTGCTACCCAAACCCAAGTAAGAAGAACCTTGGGTAGTTCTCCTACACATCCTTGTGATCTTCTTGATCTCAAAGAGCTATCAGATGCTTGAATCTGATTACTTTTTCCAGAAAGTTTTCCAGGGAAAATGTTTACTCTTGCTGCTAGTTAATTATTATATCTTAAATCCTGTATCTGCTAAATATACAATATAGATTTTGTCATAAGACTAGGCAAAAAATTATGTCCTCAATATATGTAAATAAGTACACTTATTTTCTCGTATAAGTACTTTATATTTTAAAGTAATTTCTAGAGCTTCAGAAATAGAGCAATTTGTTAGTTAGTTCACAACAGTCCAAACTGAAAGCCAATAGATGTTAAAAAGGGTGTATTTGTCGTTAGCTACCTGAATAGTTCCTGCTGATGTTTGCCCATGGGATAGAGATTTAGCAACAATGGTTTCCCTATCTCGTTTTGTAGTCTCATGTGAATTTGTGGCTTCCTGTAACTGGGAACCACAGTCTACCTAGTGCATCCTAAAATTTAAGTAACAGCAGCATCTGCTGAGTGTTTAAGTGACAGCCGGCTATGGTACTGATATCAGAATTGGTATGTAGGCAACTTCAAGGGGAAAGGAAAAGATTAATTTACAGCTCCTTGGGTGTATGTGAAAGGTGGACAGGAGATTTACGGTACCAAAAGAGGAGAGTATTCTTTAACATTTTAAACTTTTCTTAAAGCAGCATGATCAATTCATTTGGCAAATGCATACCTTGCCTTTTAATTTTAAGGCTTTTATTATACATAAATTGGAGTTTAGATTCAGACTCTATCATATAATAAATATTGAAATCGTTATTCTTATATCCAATGTGGTTAAATCTACATATCAGTTTTCCTAAGAGTTATTAATAGTACTTAACAATATACAAAAACTTGAATGATGAATTTCTTTATACTGTGTGAAAAGGAGCTAGGTGGATGTCACCGTTTGGAAGGATATAACAGCTCTTACATAGTTCCAGTATGTGTGTTAGGAACGCAGTGTGTGGGGAGCAGATACTACAGGCAGGCAGGGTGGGACAGGATTGGGGAGGAACAGAATCTTCAAGTGCGTTGGAGGCCTCATCGACTGAATTCAACATTTATCAAACTGGGCACAATGCTAATCATCATTAGGGACTTAGAGAAACTTTCTTCTTCTTCTTCAAAAAAAACTAAATTAAACAAAACTAAAAATCTCACCTTTAAATTTAAAACAGGTAGAAAGCCCATAACCAGACCACACTGAGGATGACTTGAAGAATGTATCCTAAATGTTATACTGAGAAAAATGTTTGCACACTACCACCAGATCTTTTCTGCAAAATTCTGACACTGAACCTTGTCCTCTACAAATGACATAAATGAGAGCACATGGCTCTCAGAGGTTCTCTGAATAACCACCAACAAGGCACTATGTCGGGAGTTCCCAGCACATCCCTAGGTTCAGTGATTCGGTAGGAAGACCCGCAAAATCCAGCATAGAGTTGTACTCATGACTAGGATTTATTATGACAGGAGATACAAAGCAAAATCAGCACAAGGGAAAGGTGCACAAGGTAAAGCCCAGGGGATACCAGGAGCAAGCCTCCAGAGTCTTCTCCCAGGGGAGTTGCACAGGGACTTAATTCCCCCTGCAATGAGTTGCAACAACTGCTATGGACCAAATGGGTCCCCCCTCTACCCCCCGTGCACATGTTGAGATCCCAGTCCTTAATGTGATGGTACAAAAGGTGAGGTCCTTGGCACATTATTAGGTTATGAGAGTGGAGACCTCGTGAACGGGATTAGTGCCTTTATAAGAAGACGTGTTGTAGAGGTGATTTCTCTCTACAATGACACCATGGGAGGACAGAGCAAGAAGCCAGCCATCTATGAATCAGGAAGAGAGCCCTCACTGGGAACCAAGTTGACAAGCAACTAATCTCTGACTTCCCAGCCTCCAGAACTGTGAGAGATACATTTCTATTGTGTAAGCCTGCAGTCCCCAAATCCTGGGCTGCAGACCAGTACTGACCCGTGGCCTGTTAGGAACCGGACCGCACAGCAGGAGGTGAGCGAGCAAAGCTTCATTGGTATTTACAGCTGCTCCTGATTGCTTGCATCACTGCATAAGCTCCACCTCCCGTCAGATCAGCGGCGGCATTAGATTCTTATCAGGAGCACGAACCCTACTGTAAACTGTGCACTCAAGGATCTAGGTTGCACTCCTTATGAGAATCTAATGCCTGATGATCTGAGGTGGCGCTGAGGCGGTGATGCTAGCACTGGGGAGTGGCTGCAAATACAGATTACCACTAGCAGAGAGGTTAGACTGCACAATAAATGTAATGCACCCCAAAACCATCCCGCCACCCCCATCCATGGAAAAACTGTTTTCCATGAAGCTAATCCCTGGTGCCAAAAAGGTTGGGGACCACTGGCTTAAGCCACTTAGTCTATGGTATTTGTTATAGCAGCCAGAAACAATTAACACAGCAACACATGTGAAATGTTGCCAACCGGAGAAGCTTGTTAGAGACTCAGTGCTTGGGGTTTTTATTTGGAGCTGGTCTTATAAGCAGTCTGCCTGGCATGTACCAAAATTCCAGACTCCCAGAAAGAAAGCAAGTATCCAATATAAACCACATTTCTTGCATAAACAGTATAGACCACTGAACCACTCTTATCAGTTAGAGGGGTGGGAACCTTCCCAAATCCAAGTTCCCAGACACCAGCCCAGGGCCAACCTTGTAAGCAGCCTCCCTGAGGATAAGCAGTCAAGCCTGTCGTGTTTTTTTCTTTTTTCCTGCACAGATACCATAAATGCATGAATTCAAAATATCACATTACTTCATTATCATTTCTTCATGCCAGACTGACGTGGAGAATTCACATCTGGTTATGCTAAAAATGTTAAATTGATTTCTTTTCATTTCCTCTCTTATGCCTGCTTAGGATTACCTAACATGCAAGAAGAATACAAATAATCTAATACTATGCAATTCAGTAAAGGATAACTTTTTTAAAAAAATCACTTATGGAACTTTTATGTTAAGTAATTTTTCTTGTGGACTACTAAAACTTAACTATTAATACCTTCATTGCTAATAAAAGTTTTACTGCTTTCAACATGAAACTGGATTTTTTGACAGGCAAATGAATATATAGACACTTTATAATGTGTTTTTCAAAGCCAATCAAATGGCCATTTAGCCAGCTGTTTAAAATCTTTAAAAAGAATTTAACTAATGTTAAGTTTCTTACATGGCCAGTTTTTACAAATGAGTCCATATGAAGGATTCATTTGAAGAAAAAAACTGTTAGTATTTTCCAGGCAATTATGACTCAAGAGGTCTCATTTGCCAAACTGCATATTTTTAAATACTGCATAATGTAAGATAATTATCAAACCAATTAAAAAGCATTTCTACTGGTCTTGATAAAATGTCATGTTATAGGATTCAGTATAACAAGCAGAAAGGACACTTACTTATTTGCTCTAAAAAGCAAATTTTAACTCACGTTCAGATTATTGCAAATTCTACATAAATGAGATTTCCTTTATAAATCTTTACTTTGTGTGACATTTGCTGTGTTATCAGAGTCTAGTATAGTTTAATCATTTAGCATTTAGCTTAATTGTGATTATAGCAGAGCTATCTTGCTTTTCACCTGACAGAACATTTAAAATAACATCCAAAATCATTAAGAATAACAGACTCTGCTCCTTGATGACAATATCCTTCCAGTAAATAGCACAATGAGCTGTGGGTATAAAACAGAACATCATACAAGCTACAAGAAAAAATACCAGCTTAAAGCAATGCTAATAAACACTTAATTCATATGCGAGGTAAATTAGGAATTTCTGAGACTCACCAATAGAACACTGCAAAACAATTTTTCTGAATGAGGGGTGAGAGGGAAGGGTTAAGCTTATTAAATATGCCAGGCTAATGGAAATCTAGCAGCTGTTTTGTGGTTTCTCCATAAATTCAATGGTAAATGGAAAATTATGAGAGCTACACTTAAGATTTCTTAAAGAGAAAAAGTGACTTTTTAAGTGGCATTTCCAGAAAATACTTTTAATTAAAAGATGGTTTGGAAATCTGAACTTGAAACAATTTAAGAAGTCTCTACTACATTAAATAATATAATATAATATAATATAATATAATATGAATTGTCCTTCAAGAATAATAACTTGAAGGCCAATTTTTAGCTCACTTATATTGCATTATTTGCTGCTAACACACATTCAGGACTCATTATTTACAGGTAAATGCAAAAAGTTGTTTCTAAAAAACAAAACTGTGACACATTTTATACAATCTCAAATATGGATGTTTAGTGGCTTATTATTTTGTGTTAATGTTCTGAGTCTAGATGATATATTGGAAAATTAGATCCCAAAATGCAATATAAAATGGGAAAGAAATGAAGTTATAACCTGTTTTTATAAGCATATTATTCTTGTGCATATATTAAATAGCCTGAAATTATAGTGTTTACACCTGTGAATTTCAAAAATATTAGTTATAATATTATCAATAGTGGCGGCCTTTAAAAAAAGGGAGGGTAGAGGTGTTGGTGTTTCCTGCAATAAAAAGAACTGGCAATCGTACATTACAAACGAGTTCCATGTCTGTGTGTGTGTTGGACTGGACTGCTGGCTGCAAGGCCTGCCTGCCCATCAGCACTCAGGTTGTGAGCCAAGGGCGGGGAGGCTGGTGCCTCCTGGTTTGCCTGGATGCCCTACTGCATGTAGGTGGCAAACCAATCCAGGTGAGATCATTCACCTTCTATAAAAATATCTGTCATTATGAGGGCAAAATAGAAGCTGTGAGATTCCAAGCAAATTATTCCTTATCCTCAGTCAGGCTACGGCACAGTAAAAATGACTTCACTGCACCAAATAACAAGATAAAACCTCTAGTATCCAACCAGGGATAAAAGAGAGAAATTTTCCTCATATATGAACAAGGAGCTCCCTATGGGCTGAGTGTAAGGAACGTAATGAGGTGAAGTTGTTCCAAGAAATGAGTCCTTATGGATCTTCTAAACTACCCCGATCAATGTTACATCCTTTCAATTTTAGATACATATGTGGTCCAATACTAGGTATATGAATCCCTTTACTGCTTCTCTGAAGAAGAGGATGATGCAAGTAATACATCCCCATGTATGTACTAATGTACGTCTTTCTGTGAACTGTGGGGACAAATGTGGAGTCTAACTAGAAACTCAACCAGGTAATCCTCGGGAAAGCAATATGTCGGCTCTTACCAGCAATCATCAAAATGTTATACCCTTTATATACCTTTTGCACTGGCACTAATACTACTGGGAATTTATCTTAAGGAAATGCTTTAAAGGAAAGAAAAGTCTATACAGTCACATATAGAATATACTATAGTTTGAATTAGTACATGAATATGGTAATGACTCATCAACATAATTGTATGATAATATCAAATACTCTGAAACAACCAAAATACTCAACAACTAAAGAAAGGCATAAATGATAAACCTATTTGATGTAATTATATGGCCTCTGTAATATTAAAGAAAACAAAAGTCCACTTTCACCATGATTATAGATCTTAATGAAAAAGCAGTCCTTTTCTATTTGGGAGTATAGTCTTATTTAACCTAGTGTAAAGTTTTAGATGAGGCAGGTCACAGTGACAGTAAATAGTAAATATTTGTTATTGTGCTTAGGCAAATGATGATTCAAAGTTAAAGATACTATCAGCATCTTCATTTTAGAGATGAAAGAACTGGGGTTTAGAGATGGTAAGTAACTGGCTCAAGTTCATATAGCTAGTTGAGTGGTGGAGCCAAGATTCGATTCTGGTCTCTGCAGAGCTATCTGTAAAGTGACACTCAGGGTGGGGGGAGGGGGGCGGTTGGGCACCCTCCTGCATGTGAGACCAGTTAAGTCAAAGGTGAGAGTCTGTAAGTCTGTAAGACAACATAAATCACAACCTCCCATTCATTCATTTGTTCATTCATTCAGCATTGCAGGAGGCTCATTCACTACAACAATGTTAAGCTGTTGATGTGGTCAAGATTTGGAAGCATATACCCTAAAATAACATCAGGATAGCAATACCAGGAAGTGGAGGGTGTGGGGTTATTTGTTGTTTTAAAAAATGTTTAAACATTTAGTTATGTTATTTTCCTTCTTTTTATAAGACCTGCAAAGTTTTAGGACATACTTCAAAAAAGCTACAAAGAAAAGCTAATAAATCAAGATAGAATCATTCTGTTCCTTAAAGTTTGGTGAAAGCTTTGGACCCGTATCTATGAGGGAATGAATCATATCTTTAAATCTCCTTAGCTTACATATGTTAATAAAATAGGATTTCTTAAAAAGCTAGTCAAGCTTTTACTGATTTCCAAGCAATGACCTTGTTACCATAAGTCAAAATGTATTTGCATAGTTATTTTTAATGTTTTGAAAAATGATTATCAATAATCAACATGCAACTTTGAGTAAGGTTTTCATGTTTAATTGCAGTAAATATTAAACTTTTTAATAATGATTTTTCAGAATATTTTGTTAGGTAGAGTTGCTCAGTCATAATCAGAATCTATTATATGTTAAAAATGTAGAAAACATGATTTTAAAATAATTTAGAAATTTGAGAGAACTTCAGTATACATTATAGGTATTAAAACTATAATAAGAATCTTATTAATACTAACCTTTTAATTAAAGTATAGTTTAATGCATTTAATGTTAAAATGTATTCATTTTATATCAATATTATAATTATTTACATGTTCTCTAATTCCATTATAAGGAAAACATAATAAATTATTATCTTTGATAAATTCTCTATATACATGAATTGCAAACTTCTGAAATCAGATGTTTTTCCAACAATAAAATGACTATTGGTGAAGAGCTGCTTGAAGTTTTCTTTAATGCCAGGTCAATGTGTTCCTCAAATTCTAAAACTTACTGTTCTTTCTCTTTAAGCAGAAAAGGAAGCTCTATTATTTGCAGATAAAAGAAGGAGAATTTATTTAGTTGCAAACTAAGCATTTCTTTCCAAATCTGATTTTACCAGGAAATCTGATTTCTTTCTCTATAGGAAATGATAACAGGCAGATCCTGCAGTGGTGAAGGAAAAGCTCAGGCCTGCCACAGGGTGCTGGGATCAATGCGAATTCTGATCTCCAAGCTCACAAATCGAAGGACACTCACCTGGTGCACTAAACAGAAACTGCATCTGGACTCTTCTTCCCTTCAATATTTATTGCTTCCCTACACCCAGCAGAAAACACACACACACACACACCCACACACACACACACACATGTCAGGTCCTAACACAACAAGGTGAGACCACATGATTTATAAGCCATCAAGGATGCTGTTCATGCTGGGCTTGGGGTTGCTAATGAAGGTGCAAGAAGGATGTTACACTTTCTGGGAAAAAGGTGTTGGCTGAATGTCTTATTCCATCTGGCTGCTGTAACGAAATACCATAAACAGGGTGGCTATAAACAACGGAAATTTATTCTTCACCATTCTGGAGGCTGGAAAGTCCAAGATCGAGGTGTCAGCAGACTCAGTGTCTAGTGAGGGTCCACTTCCTGGTTCACTGATGGCTGTCTTTTTGCTGTGTCCTCATGGTGGAAGAGGCGAATGAGCTGTCTGGGATCTCTTTTATAAGGGCATTAATCCTATCCATGAGGGCTGCTTCGCCTTCATGACCTAATCACCTCCCAATGGTCCTACCTCCTAATCACCTTGGGGGTTACAATTTCAACATACAAATTTTGGGGAGAGAAACATCCAGTTCATTGCACTGAATCATCTGCCCAAATGTTACAGAGAGGATGGTTTTTTGAAATCAATGAGAGTTGAGATTTGGCTTGTTGGTTTCCAACTTACTCTCCACTACTCAATATGTCTAAGAATCTGGGTCCCAACTTGATAGAAACAAACAAAAATCCGGTTATTATGTATGTCATTTCACAATAAGTTTTAAGGACATAAGATGAGTTCATTAGAAGTGGGAGAAAATTTTATAGCTATGTCTTCAAAAGAATCCAAAAGAATAATTGTATTTGTAGTTAAAAATACAGTAATGCTGAAATATAGGATTTAATGCTACAAAATTTAAAAAGACAAAGATATAAGTAAGTGATTTTTTGGTAATAATATGTTATACTGTTTTAACTAAACACAAATAAAAATAATTATTCCATTTGTGTTTGAACACTGCAATAAGTAAGTGATTAGCAGTTATTAAAGAATTTTGTCTGCCCATTGAGCCAAATGCATATCACCTTGCTGGCACTTCTATCAATATATTAATAGAACCTGTAGACTAGATTTCTAAAGTTCTCTCTAACTTTAAGATTCTAAAAAGCTAAAAGAGTGGTTCTCAAAGTTTGGTCCCAGGACCAGCAATATCAGTATCACTTGAGAATTTGTTAGAAATGCAAAACAAATCCTTACCACCTCCACATACTAAGAAACTCTGAGGGTGGGCCCAGTAATCTGATTTGAAAAGCTGTGACAGCCACCCTCCAAATTGGGTTCCAGGGATTCCCACCTGCTACTCTTGGCTTTGTGTAGTTCCCTCGCACAACAAAGGTGCTGACTTGTGTAACAAATATTATAGAACTCAAATGTGACAGTTACAACATCATAAAAACATGTGGCTTCCTCCTCGCACTGAGATTCCTTGTTCTCAGGAAGCCAGCTACCATGTCGTGAGGATGCCCAAGCAGCCCTATGGAGAGGTTCACACGGTGAGGGACTGAGGCATCTTGCCCACAGCCATGCAAGTGAGCCATGGTGGAAGCAGACCCTCCCACCTGCGTCTGGATGGCTCAACTGTAATTCCATGAGAGAACATGAGCCAGAATCATCCAGCCAATCTGCTCCCAGATTACTGACCCACAGAAACTGTGTGAGATAATGAAAGCTCACTGTTCTTTTCAGTATCTAAGTTTTGCTTTGCAGGAAAAGATTACTATTACACAAATCTTCTGGGTGAATCTGATGCATGCTAAACTTTGAGAACCACTGAGCTAGAACATCCATTCATTCACCAAATAATTATTGTTACTTTTCTTTTGTATCTACTATGTGCCAGGATAAGAGGAGGAACACAATGATGGACCAAATAGACACTGCCCTGCTTTTGATGCAACCTGTTCTTTTCCTTCATTGTACTTATCACAGTCTATAATTATATTTTGTCTACATCTGTCTCCCCCCATCCTCCACCAGCATCACAAGGTGTGGGCAGGACCCTTGCCTGGTTTCCATACCACCATGTCCCTGGGACCAGCCCTGTGCCTGGTACACAGGAGGTGCTCGATTAATATCCACTTAATGGATGACTTCCTTGTTCACCGCCTTCCTCCTACGTGAAGGATTCAGGTCCCAGTAACCAGGCCTCTCAATAGCACCAACAGCACCATATTTAAAGAGCACAGGAGCCTCTCCCTGGGAATCTAACTCCTACTGGATCCATTTCCATACAAAGAAATGTCTTTTGTGTTCAAAATGGTCAACTTTTAGAGTCCCTCTGTTTCACACATGCAGATTCTTAAAAACATATAAGGAAAATGTATTTGGTGGGTTTAGAAATATAAATAATTACATGGGAGACTATTTTTCACATATGGATGAACACATCAGTAAAGGTTTCAGCCAAAAAGATTGAGGAAAAAAGGCAATATAAAACCAGCCATGTGTGTAGACATGTACGTCTATCCAATGAACACATCAGTAAAAAAAGTGATTTGTGCTGCTTCACCTCCAGTGCAGCCCTGTGCGGATCAGAACAACAGGAGACAAGAAGTCAATACTTTTTCAGCATGACCTCAGAACACGAAGGGGCGTTCAGAGAACCTTTTTGATAAAAGAAAGAAATACACTCATTGATTTTTTAAATTCTTATGGCAGATAGATTGAGACGTGGGTGACATCATTTTACTGCTATTTAAGGATATCAGATAAATTATAAAATAGACTCTGGCTCTCAACTGATTTCTGGTCAAGATAAAAGAGGAGGTATAAAGACTACAGTAGCTTCAGGGGTAGTCAGAGCGTGCTGCTGTTTTGCTAAACAGAGCTCACCCAGGCTGTACCTACTGCCCGTCCTTGGAGAGGGGTCTTGTACTTGCTGTGGCAAAACATAAGAGCCATAAATGAATTTATAGACACCAGACCATGGCTTCTGTTGCATCTTCTCTCCCCACTCACAGCTTTCCCAGTGGGAACTTAATGATTCCTTATCAACTTGCTGTTTTTCATTCTTCTGTGATTAGCAAAACTTACCAGTGCTGTCCTACACAACTTCTGGGACCAGGAAATGTTCTACATCTGCACTGTCCAAGATGGTAGCCATCAGGCCAGGTGGCCACTCAAAACATGAAATGGGGCTAATGGCACCAAGATGGAAGTTTTCCTCTTATTTAATTCTACTTAATTGAAACTTAAGTAGTCACATGTGGCTAATAGCTACCATATTGGGCAGGGCAGTACTAGGAAATAATGATTACAAATTGGCTAGCTACCTCATTCTTGGAAAGGTTTTATTATTATTTTCATTTCTCATCTGAGGATATTGAGGGTCAGAGGATTAACTAACTTGCCCAAGGTAAGACAGCTAGCAAGGAACAGAGGAGAATTCAAATGCAAACCCGTGCAACCTCAGCCTACACTCTGGCAATAACATCGAATTGCATCCCCCTGCTTCATGTCAAAGAAGCCTCAAACACAATCATCAGCCTCTGAAATCTCCAGCATCTCAGTAAATAGCTTTTAAAGGAAGCCGGCCACATGCAGCATAATTTTTCTTTCAACAAAAACACATGGGAGCTCACTTTTTCAGCTATGACTCTCTAACTTGAATTTTTAAACCACATGTTGATAATAAGTATATCTGACAGGGCCCCCTCACTGTGCTTTAAAACTTTCGCTCAAATCAAATATTAGCCACATGAATTCACGAGAAGGTGACAATATGAAAAAGACTTTATTAAACTCCTGCCACATCCTATTGTGCTGCCTAGGCATTATTCCATCCTGTTTGCCCTTTGCTGACAAACTAGATTATACTTTCTTTTCTAAATCAACAGGATCCTCTGAAATTGTACAAAAGATAAAGGACTGGGGGTTTTAAAAGAGTCACTTAGAAACAAAGAGTGTCAAAAGCATGACTTTAAAGGAGAGAAAAAAACTTGTCATTAAGAAAAATAATAGTCATATTGTAAATTTTTTCTTGAGTTCTATGTAAAATATTTCACATTGTTACAATACCATAAATCCACTTTAAAATCTGCAAGGCTCAATTCAGGATATTTGTGTGTCCTGTGTCCATAACCAAACCAGTGTTATCTCCACAAATCTGTCCTTTATGCACAGGGACTCACTGCGCAGCCCAAGGAAGGCAGAGGGCTGCAAACTCATTGAAATTGGGGCAGAGAACATTACAGTTTCTACAGACAAAACCAATATCCCTGGTTCTATTACGGCCTTTCATATCACCAAGGGGATCTAGGATTTTCCTTAGTATTACCCTACTCCGGTAAAAGCAAAGAAATAATGGGACGATAAGCTGAAACACAGTTAAAGAAATGGGGTAAAACCACAAACTTTGAGGATCAGAGCCTGGCTGAAAAAATATAAGCCAAATGTGATTATCTTGTTATATAAAATCCATCTTTGGCTTAGAGCCAGTGGACTCTCTGGTTGAGAGAGCTGAACGAGATACTGGAACTAGTCTCATCAAAGCTCCACCTACCAGTAATCTTGCAACATCATGCACTATCCTGTGGTCAAAACTCAGCTCCTCAGCCTGGCATCCCATAAGCAATGTGAACAGGAGTGGGTGGTGGACTAAAGATGCCACTGATTCCTGGAAACGCCTCCCTCACCTCCCCTCAAGAGGCGGGGTCTATGTTTCTCCCCTGGAATCTGGTGAGCGCTGTGCTGGCTCTGATCAACAGAACAGCACATGTGACATTATGCAAGTCTCCAGGTGTCTGTCTTAAGAAAACTGGCAGCTTCTACTTCCCGTATTTTGCAACGCACTCCCTAGGATCCCTAAGCTGCCATTTCAGAAGTCCAATTACCTTGAAACCACCATGCAAAGAGGCCACGGGAAGGTGCATGGTCAACAGTCCTAGTGGAGCCGGGCTTCTCGCTATCCCTGCCAAGGGGCTGGATGTGCGAGTTAAGCCGTGCATGAACCAGCTGAATACCACTAAGTGACCCCCGGCGATGCCAGGTGTAACAGAAAGAAAAATCACTGGCTCACAAAATCATGAGAAAAATAAAACAGTTCTTGATTTACACATTAAAATTCTGGAGTAATTTGTTATGTGAGTTTTTCTTTTTTTCTTAATCTACTTTTCCTCCAAAACCACCTGTTAATTGCTCTTACTATACAGGTTGAGCATCCCTAATCTGAATATCTAAAATCTGAAATGCTCCAAAATCTGAAATTTTTCGAGTGTCTACATGACGTTTAAAGGAAATACTCACTGGAGGGTTTCAGATTTTTGGATTAGAGATGCTCAACCAGTTAAATATCTGCAAATATTCCAAAATCCAAAAGAATCTGAAATTCGAAACACTTCTGGTCCCAAGCATTTCAGATAAGGGATATTCAGCCTGTATAACATGACCATATATTTATTAAATATTAGGCCTCCCCCTGCCCGCTACCCGATCATTCAAGTTTTTGACATACACCTACCGATGAAACCAGAAGATGGTGGGTTTGGCTGAATCTTCTCCTTAGTGTTCTCCTGGATAATGTCCCAAAGCTGCCATATAAATTTGGGATGAAGAATGTAAAATGGCTGATTTGGGTTTTTCTGACGATGCTGAATATATGGAGTGAATAGGTTGTAATCTGGCTTCTTGTACCACTAAGGAAACAAAAATCAAAACAATCAAGTAGAGAAAAGGAGGCAGGGCGGCACCCAGGCAGGTTGGGCTAGGAGGGAGGGGGAAGCCCACAATTCATCACTTCTACAGACACTTCCTCACTGGGATACGGGGACAAACAGACCAGGGTGCCCACCCCAGCAGGGATAATGTTTTCCGCTTTAGCAAAATGAGGGAAATAGACTAGATCAGGGGTCAGCAGACTGTTCCTGTAAAGGGCCACAGAGTCTCTAGCTCCTCTACTCAACTGTGTCATAGTAGCATGAAAGCAGCCATAGACAATACGTACTGAGCAGTGTGCTGTGTCCTAATAAGACCTTATTTACAAAGACAGGTGGATGCCAGATTTGGCCCATGGCTACAGTTTGCTGACTCCTGGTCAGGGTTAATGTATTTCAAAAATAAGTTTTCCAAATTTCATCCATAGTGACAGAAAGTATGTCAATGCTGTCTGAGTCTGGGCAGTACCACCTGGCTTGGGGCTGGGAAGACTGACTAGGATGGATTGACAAGGGAACTCTCTAGGGTGACGGAAATGTTCCACTTTTTTACTGTGACGATAGATACATGGATATATCAATTTCTTAATACTCATCAAAATGTACACTTACATTTATTGTATGTAAATTATTGTAGGAAAAAATCAATAGGATTGATTTTTAAAAAAGAAGTCTTCAGGAGTGTCTCAGGTGCCAGTGTGACATGGGATTTGGAGAGGGTGGGTGGGGAGAGGCTTAGCTCATAGGGCTCCTTTCAAACAGATGCCGTGGGTATATAGTGGGTGTATATTAAGATCCCAAGTAATATTCCACTGATGAAAAGGTTCTGTGGGTTTAAAAACTTTGATAATGACTGGACTAGGTCATCTTTTCTTTTTCTTTTTTTTTTTTTAGACAGAGTCTCACTGTGTTGCCCAGGCTAGAGTGCCGTGGCGTCAGCCCAGCTCACAGCAACCTCAAACTCCTGGGCTTAAGCAATCCTTCTGCCTCAGCCTCCTGAGTAGCTGGGACTACAGGCATGTGCCACCATGCCCGGCTAATTATTTTTTTCTATATATTTTTAGTTGTCCAGCCAATTTCTTTCTATTTTTTTAGTAGAGATGGGGTCTCACTCTTGCTCAGGCTGGTCTCGAACTCCTGAGCTCAAACGATCCTCCCGCCTCAGCCTCCCAGAGTGCTAGGATTAGAGGCGTGAGCCACCGCACCCAGCCTGGACTAGGTCATCTTTAATAAACTAAATCCGCAAGCCAGGTGTCGCACTGGCAAGGAAGCAGGAATGTGGGATCAGAGGGGGAATCGCTCCTTTGCCCTCCCACCTACCAGGTCCTCACAGGGCAGCAAAGGCCCCACAGGAAGGTGCCTTTATTCTTGGATTTTAGCACCGTTGGGTGGGCCAGCTCGTGCCCTGGGCTCGGATGCTTCCAAAAGAGGAAGAAACAAGATCCAATAGCTAGACGCTCTCAGGCTGTTCACGAACAACAAGAAAGCTGCCAGAGCTTAAAACCAGGAAGCTTGGGCTAAGAAGGAAGTTGAAAAGGTCAAACACCCATCCTATGTGCAATGCTCAGTGAAGGGTGTGTATGAGAATCAACTGGAGAGCTTTCTCAAAAGACACACACTGACGCTCTATATTGCCTACATTTCTGGAAATGGGGATTTGACAGATGTTGAAAAATATTCTCCAGGTGATTCAGATTTGCACCCCTGGTTAAGAACAAGTTAGCAATTATGCTAGGTTAATGTTCAGCCTCATTCTTAAGGTGAACAGTGGCCAGACCCTCCTTCTGGAGGACCCCATTCCATCTTGGGAAGTTACCCCTTGGAGGAGCAAAGATCTGCCCCTCACATCCACGTTAAGGAGTTTGCATCACCCCACAGTCATCTCAAGAAGTCTGCATCCTCGCTGGTCATGGCAAAACAAGTCAAAGACACTCATTCGCACAACTGACAGCATCTCTTACTAGGCTCGATATAACCTATCTTTCCCAGCCCTCATTCAAAAACAAGTACACTGGCTTTTCATGCAAAGTTTCACCAAAAGTAGCTAACTGTTTCTTCAGATAGGCGATGATTGACCAGAATGTCCCAAATAGAACCCATTGGTATTTTGATAGCTAGTAGTAAACTTGTTTCAGCTCTATTGCATAAAATTAAACAGATTTAGAAGCAGAAGCCAGTGAAGAACACATGCAAGAAAAAGCCCCATTTAAATAACCAATGAGCTCTGGATTCACAAAGTTTAGATTCTCCTGCCAACCACTTTCAACTTATTTCAATAAGTCTTGCAACTATTTGGAAAGTGATGTAACTATCACAACGGAACAGTTCTGAGTTTAATCAGCCCACCCATTTAGATGTTCTACATTTTTCTCCTAATCCCCCAAAACAAAAGCACTCTGGCATTAGACAGCTAATGCTCACCAAGGATGCTACTGTAACTGGGTATCAAAATGGTGTGCACATACGTGTATTTAAATTGTACCCAGGGTCCGTTTCATTCTGGAATCAAAGCTTAATCCTTGACTTGCTCCTGTGATTAATCAGTGAGAGGCGTGTCTGACAACTGTGGTGGGCAAAGGGAAACACTTACCAGGTTAAGATTTGAGGAGTAGGGAGCAGGGTCCCAGGCCACCAAAATGACATCTTTATACAATGAACTGTCAATGAAGTGATGGTTGGGATTGGTCAGAATCTGCAATCACACAGAAAAACCATCTCAAAACCAATGTCTGGTTCTTCAAAATTAGATTTTAAAAAGAGGTGAAAATTAAAAAGAGGAACGAGAGCAAGAGAAAAATGGCCCAGACTTTGTATTTTCCTCTGGGGGAGGCAGACAGGCTGGCACTGCATGCCGACGCACTTAAAGAATGCTTGTGGAAAGGAGGTTTTTTAAGGAACCACAAGTTTTTACGTTCTCCCCAGCACTGCACTCAAATCTAGTGTGCGTGAGTCCAGCTCCCAAGGATGTAACTCCCGAGCTGATTCAGGCCCCACAGCCTCTTCCACAACTGCCTTCATGTGTCTTGTGGAGAGAGAGCTATGGGTGGCTGAAATGAGTTTGTAAGGAGCCTCCAGGGTTCCGGCCGCAGTCCTCCGCCTGTGGCCCTACCTGGTTCAGGAGGAGTTCTTCATATTACCTGCCAATCATCTTTTTTAAACTGTAGTTTTGGGAAAAAAAAAAAAAAAAGTATTGTTCTTCCTCAGTTTTGAGACACGATTTTTCACCTTTATTATGATGTACATTTTTCCTTCACATTTTAAGGTTTCTGAAGTTAGGGTGCATCTTACAGGTGACACGTATTTTAATTTGGTGGGGTTTATTTCCACCTCTCTGCGAAGCTCTTATTAAATGAATGGTGGATCTCACAGTCAACGGCATCTACAAATTAGGGAAATGCGGTAATTGTCTTTTACCTAGCAGCAGGCTGCCTGGTGCGGTGAACCATGAAGAAAGCTAATCTTTGTTCCGCAAGCAACTCACCAAAAAATCACTCATCACCTCATTTTTTCCCTACATATTTTTAAAACTCTGGAAATTGTTGTACTTTTTTCTGAGAATAATTTTCCTATAAATTTGGAAGGTGTTCTTATTAAGAACATGAAGAAAAGACGAATTTTCATTCCTAATTAAACAATTCCTTGTCATTTTTTAAATTCCGAAACAGAGACTGAAGTTTCAAAGATGTCCTGTGGACCCACAGAGTTTGTACCTTGGTGTTTCTCTCCTTTCCACCCTGCCTTCCTTATTGCCAAGTTTAACTTTTCTCAGTTCACAAAAGGCAACATGCCAAGTTTAGAACTATAAACACATATACGTATACTTCTATTTCTACTGTTTTTTCTTTTAATTTTTTTATTCATTTCTTCCTATTCTTATCACATCTAAATTCCCACTTCTCTGCATTTTTTCCTTCCTAATTTGTATAATTACAAGACCCATAGAAATAAGCAAGTACTATGACCATGGGTAACCAGGTAATTTCTCTTCTTCACTCATCCAGTTAAACCTGAGAAGTGTACATTTGCAAAAATACTCCATCCACCTTACCTGGGAATTAATGATGCGCATGGTAGTTTTATTTCCAACATCTTTCTCATAACCACGTGTAGGAGCAGAGTTAAATCTCAAAACTGCATCATGAGAATCTAAGGGCACATAAGTGACAAGCTTACTTTTTTTTCTCTGTAGAATTACATAATCTAGGAAAAATGTTAAAGCAAATCTTTCAATACCTGAAGCTAATTAGACACCACCATCAAAATTAAGATATCCACACAAATGTTCTTCAGATAATTTACTGTTGATTTAGAATGAGATCTTGGTTAGGAGGAAAATCAACATGGATATATATACATATATACAAAAATCAATTTAACCACAGGTGATCCTATATCTTTTCACAATCTTTACAAGTGACAAGGTTTATGCAGCCATTCTCTCAAAGCTTCCAAAACTTTTTTTTTTTTTTTTTGAGACAGAGTCTCCCTCTGTCTCCTGGGTAGAGTGCAGTGGCATCATCATGGCTCACTGCAACCTCAAACTCCTGGGCTCAAGCGATCCTCCTTCCTCAGCCTCCTGAGTAGCTGGTACTATAGGCGTGCACCACCATGCCCAGCTAGTTTTTTCTATTCATATTTTTAGTAGAGACGGGGTCTCACTCTTGCTTAGGCTGGTCTGGAAGTCCTGAGCTCAAACAATCCTCCTGCCTCGGCCTCCCAAAGTGCTAAGATTACAGGCGTGATCATGCCTGGCTGGTTCCAAAACATTCTGAAGGTGACTCCCTGGAAGCAGGTAAAGACATTAGTGGGCAGGGGCTCATCGTCTGTGGCTTCTTATGGCTTGGAGAGCCCTGAGGCTGGCCAGTCAGGGTAAGGACTGCATCTAATGCTGCTGCCTTCATGAAGATCAAGTGCAGCTCTCCCACAGCAAGAGCCACAACCTTCAATTCCACTTTACCGCTTTCTGGTGCTGCAGTATGCTTAAAAAGAAAGTTAGCTCAGATTTTCGTGCAGCCTTATCCACTGCTACCGATGCCAAGACTCATGCAAGAGCAACCTCGGAGCATTCTGCATATGCAGCGACGGTCTGACTGACTGCCGCCACTCGGGAGGATGGCAGAGACCACCAACATCATCAGCTGCCAGGGCTCTTATGCTCTGTGATGGCACACAGTGGTCCACCAAGCTTGAATTACAATATAAATCTACATCTCACTTCATTCAACTTGACACCAAGACTTGCCCACGTCCTCTGAATGCCGGGCCGAGAGGTCCTGGCAAATATAGTCTCCTGTATCACAGAGGCCAACAAGGAGGGGAAAAGTGGGAGGTGGAGGAGAGTGGGCTGAAGTGATTAAGGGGTGGGAAGGCAGTCTATAAACATACGTGTGTCTTGAAATTCCCAGAAACCAGAGCCAATCAATAATAAAGGAATTTCTAAGGGCTGTCTTCAGCTTCAAACATCCCACGCACATTCCAAGTCAAACTTGGAGCAACAAAGAGAGGGAGGGGAGAGGTGATATATTTCTGACATGCGGAAGAGCCATGTGGACACAAGGGTGCTGCATGGACAAGAACCACACCTCACGCAAGTCCTGAAGAGGTTCACTTTCTTCCCTTGAGTCATGCTACCCCTCCTTGGGACTTGTCTTCCTACTCCCCAAGCAGCAGAATCTCACCAAGATGCCACCATTAGAACAACAAATAAAAAGATACCTCTATCGACAAGCCTTCAACTCAAAAGAATTCAGATTGCAGTTTTGAGCACCAAAATTAATACACTTTTGGAACACAGTGAATGCATAAACAGTACCTGGCTATGTCATCACAAATCCTATATTGTTCTTTTAGGGGAAATTTTGCACTTGGCAAGCTATGACCTACCTACAGGCCAAATGTAGCCTACCACTTTTTTTAGGAAACACAGTTTAACTGCAACAGACACACTTATTTCTGTACACACTGTCTATAACGACAGAGTTGAGTTGTTGAGACAGAGATCCTGTGGCCCACAAAGCCTAAAATATTTACCACCTGGCTCTTAAAAATAAGCTTGTCAATCTCTAGATTCAAGGTCATCTATGCTTTGTAGAGATGATGCCAAAATACCTGAAAGTTTCTAATTAAAACCTGGCTCTTTATTTCACAATTTAAGTACTAGTTCATACTTTTCTTTGGTAATGAATTGTTTTTTATTATTAATATTTATTTTGATTGGACAGTATTTTGTCATAACAATTCATATAATATTTGAGCTAGAAAAATTAAATTACTCAAAGCTGTACACCTCACATTCTGGTCTTATAATCCCTCTATACTCTTGAAAATTGTCGATAACCCAAAAGACCTTTTGTGTATATGGATTATATCTACTGATACTTGCCATACTAGAAAGTAAAATAGGAAACTTGAAAAAATGCTTATTTATTAATTTAGTTTAAAATAACATTTTTAAATTAAATAAAACCTGTATTTTCAAAAAAATAGTGAGAAGACTTGCACTGTTTTTTTGTTTGCAAATCTCTTTGAGTCTGGTTTTTTAGAAGACAGGTGGTTTCTCATATCTGCTTCTGCATTCAATCTGTTGCAATATGTTGCTTCAACTGAAGTATGTGAAGACTTGGATACATTGTTGAAAAAGGAAGGACTATTTTAAGAGTCCTTTGAATATTCTTCTTTGATACTTCATCAAAACTTGACAAGCACCAGTTTCTTAAAGGTTGGTTGCAATGTGGAATCTGAAAAACATCAATGAACTTCCTGTGCTCCATAGATGAAAATCCATTGGTCTATTTTGCTCTTAAAATGGATCTTTCATCCATGGGTAATTTTGTAATATCATGCAATGATCCCTGGAAAACTATCGGGTAATTAAGTTAAGCCGATCTTCCAAATGTGGATGCATTTCATTATGAAGTATCAAAACACCACATTGGTTAATATCAACATGGATCTCACTGGTTTTTAAGCATGGTAAGCTTCCAAGATTATGGTTGGAAAGCTTGAATTTTATCATTGGCAACAAATACTGTCAGTTATTTTCCTAAAAGTGACAGGCTCACTTAATTCCTTTTTGAGAAAATATCTGCCAAATATTGAAGTTTGAATAATAATAGTGTGTCTGTCACTTTTTTTTCAAGCAAAGGTTGCATTTCATGACAAAAGTGGCTAGTTCAGCTCACAACATAATCACACGAGTGCTTCTCCATAGTACACAGTTTGCAGAAGTGCTTTTCTCCTGTCTCCCAATTTGTCATACCGAATCTGAAAAACACTCAAGGGTTGAGATTTGGGTGCTGATTCCTCGATTTGTGTTAAGAAGCCAGCAGTTTCCTACATCATTGCTTTTGCATTGTCAGTGCAAATGGCAACAGTTAAAAAGAAAAAAAACCTCGGGGTATTACAAAAATAGTTTTTACTTTGTGGACCCCCAAAAGGGTCTTGGGAACCCTAAGGGTAGGGGGACTGCACCGTTCCGTCTGTTGACCCAGGGTAACCCTCTGACAAAGCAGAAAGTAAGAGGAAACTCCAGACAGTGAGGTGACAGGTACTCAGGGAGAATCAGCCCCAAGACCGGGGAGGAAAGGAGACGACAGCAACCATCAATCAGACTCCCCCACCACCCACCACCGCCCCCCGCGAACCATGTTGCCCTGCTCAGGCACAGCCTCGCATAAAGGTAAGGTGAGCAAGCCAAGGGCCCAAGATGGTAGGTGCATTTCAATTCATTCAGCAGTAATTCCAAAACAACCACATTACCCTTGAAATCATCCCAGCATTTAAATGCCCATTATCCTACATGAAGCTGTTCTAAGCCTTCCAAGGGCTTCATGAGAACAGGCACAGAAAGGCGATGTAGCGTAACTCCTTGGGAAGTTTTATCAGTCTGGAGAGTTAAAAGGCCACCTGTGTGGAGGGAGCAGGGAGGCAGAGTGTTGGAGACTCTTGCTAACCCTGCGGAAAGCCCTCAGTGAGCAGCGTCAGGTCTGGATGGGAGGGGAGGACACATTGAGTGTCTGTCATGCAGGCATGTTTTGCAATGCCCGCCTGGCTGTGCATCACCTTGATAATGTGCCTTAATAATAGAAGAAGAGAAAGATCAGACAGCAAGCACGAGGGGAAGAAAGGCAAGCTTCATTTCTGGAGAAGGCATTTCCAGGCCAGAGCCATGCTATGTTGACCTTGAGAATGGAGCCAGGCAAGTGCATCCACTGAAGGAAAATTGAAACCTGTCAAGGAGCTGCTCCAGTCACTAGGGAATTGACTGCCAGGGATCAGGACAAAGCAATGCTCCACGTCTCCCAGCTCCCACCGCCCTGGGAGCCCTGTCTGGCCTGCAACCCTCACCTCTTGACTGACTTCCCTTGTGCCCTCAAACCCAGGCTCCGAAGCAATCTCTCTAAAGTGGAAATCTGCAACACCTTTGCATCATGGGCATGGAGCGAGAGACCCAGACTCGGGTTTGAATCCAGGCTTTGCCATGTGACTTGAGGTGTCTACATATCCTTATCTGTAAAATGGGAATAGTCATGTCTATCACTTACAGTTGTAAGCCTTAAAACAGTTAGCACATGAAAACCATTTCAAACAGGACCCTGTCTGTAGTAAACATCCTGTAAGTGGTACCTATTATTACAATTATTAGGTAAACTCTAATTTCTGTAGAACAATGTGCAAGGATGTCTATGAGTTGATCTGCCTTCCCAGCCAGCTTCTCTGTCTCTCTCCCCACTGACCCTGTCTCCCTGTGGCTCTCACTACCTGCACACTATGCTGTCTTTCACCTCCCTGTGATGCTGAGCCTTCAGCCTGGACCCACCCTTCCAGAGCAGTCTTTCCTAATCTCCTCTCTCTGCTCAGCCGCCAGCCCTGGGGGGGGGGGGGGAGGGTGGTAAGATTAGGATTCCATAGCCATTTCTGCCCTGTCCACCTGCGGATCTCTCTGTCTTTCTCCTACCCACATGACACTGGACTGTTGTCTGCTTATGGTCCGCCTTCCCCACTGGACTGTGCAGATGTTGAGAGTTGGGTCTGTACCTTATTCATCTTTGTGTCTAGCACAGGATCGGGCAGAGAGTTGGTGATCAATACATAATTAATGCTTGTTGAATGACTCTATAAACTGCTTTCTTTCTTCTTTTTAAGGAAAAGTAATATGACATGCTAAACCCCATGCTTTTTCCCTTAGGTCCTCTGTGTCGCACCCCAAACTCACCCCATTCCCCTACCTTCCATTTCCCACCCACTTGCCAGAATTTGAGTTTCAAGTACACAGATCTTGGTTTCCCAAGATCTGTGGTAGCTTAGAGTAGATCTTTTGGTAGCTTAGAGTAGATCTTTCTCCTCTGTACTGTGTTTCCACAGGAGTGCTAGTAATGATCTCAACTAGCAAATTATTATTGCTTATATGCATGGGTGAAAACAGATCATCTCATGACTCTAGGAAAGTATGGTCCATGTTTCCAAAAACAGTTCAGTTTGCTTTTCAATAGCATATTCAAAGTGGAGATGTTTACAACTGCTATACTTTTCTAACAGAAAACAATTACATAGTATGACTCAGTCTAACAGGCTGGGGGAACAGGACTGCATTGCCAATGGAACAAACACCAGGGGGAGCTAAAGGGCAGACAGCAAGCAAACTGAGGCTGGCTGGGTCTCCCTGGGGAGAGTGGGGCCAGTTGCTGAGTATTCAGGGACATCAGCCTGGCGGGAGCCTCAGGTAGAGCTGGGGTGGGATTGAGAAGCACTGACCACTGCAGGCACTTTCTAGCTCTGCCCTCAGTTTTTCATAAGATCCTGACCTTGGTAAGTCTTTTGATCTTCACTTAGCCAATTCACAAGTAGATACTTAAGGGCCAACATGAATTTAGCTGCAGCATGCCTCAATATTCCAAGTTGCCTGGAGGAATCCACTACGTGAATTTGTTTTCATTCTGAGAGCTGTAAATAACTATGTGGGTTTGCGTGTATACATTCAGGTGACTAGGAAGGAGTGTGATCAGCACCTGGCATGCACAGGGCTGACACTATGAGATGCCGGCTTATAAAAATGAAACACTTTTTGCTTTTACAAATTGAGTTGTGCTATGATTATGTGTTCTTAAAATGGTAGGTACAAAATCTGATTCAAAGGAACCTAGACAAAACAATAAAGAGAATTTTAAAAAAAATTTCCAGGCATGTTCTTCAGTTGTGATTCCACAGTTCTAATCATGAAGCCTCACATAAATGCAAACAATATTAATTAAATTTGGATACTAGAAACTACCAAAGATATAACTCTGGCATTTCATGTTCCCCAGAAACATGGACTTCCCAGTGTCTTCCACATTCTCTTCCAAATTCTGGATAGAGCTTAGAGGACTCTGGTCAGAGATATTTGTGCAGGAGTAAAGAGGAATTCTTCCTGAGATGCAAGAGCAATCTGAATATTCATCCCCGACGCAAAAGTGTTTAAAACAAAACAAAACCAGAAGCAAGTTACTGCCTGCTTCAAGCATAATACTTAAATCCCTTCTCTACATTATTAATATTGGTCCTCAGAAATGAGAAAGAACTGTGGTGTTATTTCACCCCAGGGACCTCTAAAACCACTGCTCTTTCTTAATAAATTGCAGGCTGCTCTGCTCTGGCTTTGGCTACAAGCTTCCGTGACACACGGACTGTGTTATTATGAGCCTGCTGTAATGTCAGCATGGGGACCCAGACCTCAAGTCCAAACTTGTCTTTTTCTTTTTTTTTAACTTTTTAAAAATGTCCCATTCAGCCTCCTTCCCAAGGACATCTGAGCTGAGGTCTGGTTTTCTGAGCCTGCCTACCATGGCTCCACCATACTCCAAGACGGCTCTGGAACATCAGCCACTCTTCAAGGACACAGAACAACTAATGCATTTGCTTAAAACTAAGGCAAGAAACAAGGATTATTCCTTTGCAAGGAAGGAGCAATGCCCCTGGAAGGTTACTTCCAGACTACTTATGACCTAATACCATGTACTGTAAGAATGTCTTAGTCAGGGTTATTTCACATCTAGACTTGAGGCTGAGGCTACATCAGATTCACATTTGTTTTCCTACTGCTAATACAGAATCAGGAACAAAGTAGGGGCTAAACACATGTCTGCCAAAAGAAGAAACGAGCCTAAAGAGACAACGTGCTTGCTCTCCGGTGCAGCAGTGAAGTTAGCCTGGGCAGGAAGTCCCAGGAGCAATGCCAGCACAGGGGACTGGGCGCCAGTTCTATAGCTGGCCAATGCTGGCCCACCCAGTGCCGGGCTACACTCTGGGAGGGGAATGTACCTGAAAGCTTCCCTGCCCTCTTCAACCAAAATGTATTAGAACTGTTACTTTGCTTAAAACCTGGGAAGAAACTGTCTTGGTTATAGCGTTATGTGCCAGCTTGGCCAGCCTATGGTACCTAGTTGTTTGGTCAATCACTAGTCTAGATGTTGCTGTGAAGATGTTAGATGTAATTAATATTTAAATCGGCAGACTTTGAGTACAGCAAATGGCCCTCCACGATATAGGTGGGCCTTATCCGATCAGTTGAAAGCCTTAAGAACAGATGGAAGTTTTCTAAGGAAGGAGGAATTCTGCCTCAAGACTGCAACATAGAAACCCTGGCCTGAGTTTCCCACCTGCTGGCCTGCCCTAGGATTTCAGACTTGCCAGCTCCCATAATCACATGAGCTAAGTCCTTAAAATAAGTCTTTCTTTCTGTCTCTGTATCCTACCAGTCGACTCTCTGGAGAAACCTGACTGACACAGGAGCTATGAAACAGATGCACTCCAGGGCTCTTGACAGGGATTTGAAGACAGAGTCTGGCAGGGAAGATGAAAGCCCAGGTAGGGTATGTAATTTACCATCTTGGAGAAGGTCACTGGCCATGACCCAAAGGTTGGATTTGTGTCAACAGTCGGGGAGGCCAGAACTCGTTGTCCAATGAGAAGGGAGTTCTCTGCAGCAGGTGGTCTCTTGTCAGAGCCCACAGAGGACGACTCTTAGGCCCTGAAGTAACCAAAATAATCTTCACTTAGCTTTCTCTTTGGAGTTGGCACCCGATCGGGCTTTCTGCTGTCCTGCCTCTTTCTCTCGTTTTTCTCCCATACTCCCACTACACGACGGGCGCGCCAGGCTCTTGGAGGCCAGGCTGGGAACCTAACAAGTGTAGACCATGGTTTCTATGGGGGCTGAAGTCTGAGACAGGAGCAGTAAGAAATGATGTCGGAGCAAAGGGCGTGCTCCCCTTCACTCCTCACTGGCACCGGCTATGGGGAGGACACTCTTCCCGCTCCCCAGAAATCTCTAAGACCCTGCTCTAAGACTCCTCCGAAGAACATCTCTGCTGGGACCCCAGACAGACTCACTCTGTCCCAGCAAGGAGAAATCATCATCAGAAGACTCTCCAGGTAACTCCAGACACACCCAGAGTGGATACCCAAGCCTGCCCCGCCAGTGACATCCAGAGGCTCGCACAGAAAGAACCAGCCCCCAGTTACCCACTGGCCCAAGAAGGAGAGTCCTGCCTGCCCCCATGAGACCCACCTATTTCCTCGCCCAGGGAGGAGTTGAGGATTGCGCCTGCAGACATGACCACGGCGCAGCTGCGCAGGCCGCGGGGGTGCAGGCGGCTCAGGGGCACGGCGGGCACCAGCCTCCGCCAGCCGAGCGCAGAGAAGGGCGCCTCGGTACCGTCCAGGGTGCGCACGCGCGCGTGGCTCCGCAGCCGGCACAGCAGCTCCGCCCTGCTCAGCGCCACCGCCCGCCGCCCGTGGAAGCGCACCCCGTGCTTGTTGGCCGACAGGTAAGCCTTCATCGCCTTCTGCAGGCGCGGGCTCAGCATCTTGGAGGAGACGTTTCCCTTCCAGAGCTTGTACAGCAAGGCCCTGGACATGAAGGGCCTGCTCTCGTCGACGTCCTCCAACACGTGGCGCCTTCTCTGTCTCCGGTGCCTGGCCTTCACCTGCCCTCTCTGGGCCTGTCCAGCCGGCATAGCCCGCTGCTTCTGGCCTAGCTCCTGGGGGGAAGAGAATCCCAGTGTCCCCTGAGTGTGGCTGTGCCACCCTGGCTGACCAGCAGCAAAAGAGTAGGCGTCGTCCTCTGCGTAGAAGGCATTTTGAGATTTTCTCTCAACCTGGGAGGAAAAAAAGTCTTCATTTTCAAAGCCGTCTTGCACCTGGGCCCATTTCTGCGGGTCACCAGGGCCCACGTGAAAGGGGCCGGCCGGGCGTCCCGCGGGCTGCGCCGGGTCTGTGTCCATACTTCCCGGCGAGGCGGGCTCGTGCATGGCGCCCATGATGACTCGCTGCTTGCCCTGCACTGGCAGGAGCCTCCGGGTCTCCAGGAAGGAGAAGGAGCTGGGCGCAGGCTCAGCAGGGTTGCTGTCGGTGAAGTAGATGAAAATCACCAAAAAGAGGAGCCCCCAAGCGAATATCCCGAACAGCATTCGTTGTCTCCATTGCTTCAAGTGTGGTTTCATGGCAAGTCTCTGGGGTCAGCACCTTGCGACCTAAAGCAGGTGGGAAGCAGAATGAACCTGAAAAACAGCCAGATGCTACAGTTAGCCAGTGTGGGACATCTGCTCACACGCTGCCGGGAATCTCCATCTGGAACAGTGTTTCCAGGGGGAGGGGGGATTTTAGGAAGGGCATCAGAAACTAGAATCATCTCAGAGCTTAAGCTAAATCCAGATGTCATATTTACCCCACCCTCACCCCTGACCTCTGCAAGACAGATGATCTCACCATCTCAGCTGAGTGTCTAGGGAGAGAGGAGGTGGCATGAGTGTATATTTGTGAAAACCTCACTCAGGGACATGTCTGCTTCCCCACCTTGAGAGACACTTAGCAAGGTGCCTGCCAACAAGCTCCCCCTGCATCCACGTTTACAAAATTCCACTTTGGTAAAGCAAAGCAGGAGAGTTAAGCAGAGTTTGCCCTCTCTTATCTGCTTATCAGAGGGACCAAGGCTCAGATTGTTTCTAAGGGGCGACTACCATAGTGATTTCCTCACCGTCTCCCCAGGCCTGGTTGGCTACTTGGAACATACCAGAATTTCACCGATGGCACTGAATGAAGCAAATCTTCAGTGACTGTACATGCCAGGGTGTCTGCTGACTTTAAGAATGCCCTCCTACTTCACCATTGCCATGAGCCATTGGTGGGATAAGAGAGACGTGTGCTCAAATTTTACATTGGGGGGAGGTGAGGCAAGAGCTTGCTGATCCTAGATGAGATTCCAACAGAGAAAGAGTGACAAAGGAGGGCGAGATGAAAAGTATCAGATACAATGAGAGAGACAGTGAACCAGTGTTACTGCTATGTGGGCAGCACAGTGCTTGGTACTAAGGGAAATAATAAAACATTAAGAAGACATGTTCCTAACTTTCAAGAACTTATGCAAAGAAAGGGAAAAACATAGGTATGTTTGTGGAATAAGAATAAAGCTTGCTAGAACTTCAAACTGAGCACAAAGCCAAGCACAGGCAGCTAGTCAATAAATACTGGTTGAATGAATAATGTGAGTTTGTGTGTGTGTGTGTGTGTGTGTATGTTTTGGGGAGGGGCTGTGTGTCCGGGGGTGTGCATGAGTGTGTGTTTGGGTGGTGGTGTTGGAAGAAGAATGGAGACCACTTGGGGAAGATGTAACTGGAGAGGTACATCCTTCCGGCCATGGAGAGCCTCGAGTACCTGCTGGGATGTCCGGGCCACATGCTGTGTGAGAAAGAGGGAGTGAGTGACGTTCTTAGAGTAAGAGAGTGACATGGTGGTTCCATGGGCTTTCAGGGATGTCCGGGCTACATGCTGTATGAGAAAGAGGGAGTGAGTGACGTTTTATTAGAGTAAGAGAGTGACATGGTGGTTCCATGGGCTGTCAGGAGATTACTTTGTGGCAGGTAAGGCAGGGTGGCATGCACGGAGGAAACACGGGGAAGGAGGGGGTCATTAGTATTGCAGAAATCAGTCACCAGAAAGTAGAGAGAATTGGACAGGAGGTGCTGCTAGGGGAAATCTGTGACCCCCACCCTCCTTCTCTGGCTGAGGCTGACTACTGCTAAAGCACAAAGGCACACAGGGTGTGACCGTAAAGCAATGGCTGGTGTCTTTACTCAAACAGTTGGTAACTGAAATCAAAATGAGTGCTCCTATGGTCACTTGGGAAGACATACAATGTCTTTGGTGGAAAGAGATGTGCCAAGTAAGAAAACCACATTTCTTTCGTGGCTCTATAGCAGATTAAAGGTGGACACAGATTTTTTGACCCTCCACACAGGGAGAGGTAGGGTCTGTATCCCCCTCCATTAAATAAAAGTGGGGCTCTGTGACTGCTTGCACAAGTAGAATATGGTGGTGGTGACACTATGGCTGTTACAGGGCCTAGGTCTAGCTGCTTTCACTTCCTGCCTCTTAGAATGCTCACTCTGGGGTAAGCTGGGCACCAACGAAGACATGTCCCTAAGCTTAGTCCACCATGCAGTGAGGAAGCCTAAGCTAGCCATGTGGAAAGGCCACATGGAATGAGAGATGCCAGGCAGCCCCAAGCTGTTCCAGCCGCCCTGACGGGGCCACCAAACGTGAGGAATAAAGAGGCCATCCTGGATGCTCTGCCCTGCTAAGCTTCAGGTGACTCTATCCCCAGCCAACAGCTGACTGCAACCCACAGAAGACCCTAAGGGAGAACCAGCCAAGCCCAATCAACTCATGGAACCATGAGCAATAATAATAGGTTGTTTTTCTGAAACACTAAATTTTAAGGTGATTTGTTACATCAGATCATTGGAACAGGCTCTAATCGAAATGCCAAATAAGAAGTTCCAAAACCGCTTCCAACAATTGCAGCATCCCAGAAGGATTCTACAAAAAGCAACATTCACTTATATGTATAAGTTGTGGCTTTTAAAAAAGTGTTTGCTTTATTTTGTATTCACATAAAAGCAAGGCTGTAGATTTCACATATAATCATAAATCAAACATACATATACAGAACCAAGCCAGAATCATTGATGCCAAAAGCGAACATAGAAGAAATAATACCAGCAGTTAACTTGCTATATACCAGGCTATGCTTAGCACTTGTCCTGAGTTATTTCATTCGGTCTTCTCAGCACCTAGTTAGGTAGGAAATACTACTATATCCATTTTCTAGATGAGGGAACTGAGGCCCAGAAAGATTAAATAACTTCCCCAAAGCACAGAGACAGCAAGCAGCAGATATTACATACCAATCGATCTGTGTGATTCTCGAGCTCACACTTTTTAACACTAAATGCTGGTTCCATCTGATCACACCAACTGAAGCTATATTTTCTAAATTAGGCTTCTCAAACTGTGGTGAAGGATCATTTTTTTTTCCCAAGCTGTCACTGTCTGATATTTTATATTTCCATGCCTGACTGTCTCGGCATTGTCCAACTGCTAGAAAAGTTTCTAAATTCCTGCTCTCAAGTTCTGTACACACCCCATCGGGACCTGGTAATGAACAGTTTGTGGACGTGCAGTCTGGCCCACAGTTTGAGTAGCAACTTGTACATGATCTGTCTAACCTGTCCACTCAGGGGCCCGTGTTTCCAGCTGTAATGCCCAACATGAAGGGTTAGAGGCTGTTTCTAATATTTCAAGATTTCCAACAGAAATTGGAAAAGTACCCTTAATAACAGTTATTCTGTTTCTGTCCCAGTGGGGCGCACTGCAATATAATTCTGACACTCACTACCAAGAGTTAGAGCAGCACCCCCTGAGTTAAGGGGTGTTTTCCACAAGACAGCCCTCACTTCAGATGCCAGCTGCATGTGGGGTTCCCAGGCCATCCACACTAAGCTGTCCAGCTACCAATCCCCAGATTCTTAGGACACCCTTCAGGTTTGATAATTTGCTACAATGACTAACAGACATGATTATGGTTACGATTCTATTGTAAAGGATACACATAGGGTGGTGTCTGGAAGGAATGCAGTTTCCACACCCTTTCCCCTTGGAATCTGGCTGTGTCACCCTCCTGGCACATCAATGTGTTCACTAACCAGAAAGCTCCACGGAGCCCCGGCGTCCAGAGTTTTTACCGAGGTTTCATTAGGTAGGCATGATTGATTATATCACTGGCCAGGTGACTGAACTCAACCTGCAGTCCTTCTCTTCTCCCAGGAGGTTGGGCTGGCCCAAAGTTCCAACCCCATAATTTCACCTGGCTGATCTTTCCGGTGACCAAGCCCAGCCTATCATTAGCATAACAAAGACAGTCCTATCACTCAGGAAATTCCAAGGGTTTTAGGAGCTACATGCCAGGAATCCTGGGCAAAGCCCGGACAAATTCTTTATCATACCACACTAGGGCTGCAGTAGCTAATTTAAAAGGCAGTCTTTCTGCCTCTGGCTGAGAATTATCATTACCTGCTTTCCCTGCACCAAGCATCAGCTCAGTGGGCAACTAAAGAATGCGAAACAGAGGTTTCTTATTTCAGCATTTGCTCAAGAGAAAAATTTTAAAACACAGAGGCAAAGGTGAGGTGTGTGCAGAATGATAGGAAGTGAAATAACAAAACAAAGACTTGAGCTGTGGAAAGTTCTGGCCTTGGGGCTCAGGGCTGAAGGCCAGTGCCCCATACTCCAGATAAACTAATGTTGCCTTAAGTTTTATGGAGTCAAGAAACTGCAGGAACTCAAGCCGAGAAGGCTAGCCTGCTAAAGTTCATGGCAGGATTCAGATTATCACACATAAACTTCATTGTATGAAAATGCCTAGTTCCTGGCTGGAGAAGTGGGAAGTCTTGTTTGTCATGGGGAGGTGACAGACATGAAAGGGAGGGGGAATAATGAGAGGATGTCTGAGGACACAAAGAAAGGGAAGAAGAGCCTGGCAGGGCAGAGGGGGCCAGGACCAAGCGGTAGAGTGTGTCCTCTCCGCCTGGCATGCTGGGAAGAGGCAGGGTTCCTGAAGCCCTCTGAGTACCATGAAAGCAGCAAGTATCCCAGTGCAAGGGTGAAGACTCGTCATTAGGTAAGGCTTACTTACATGGCTCCTAACACAGCACAGTAATAATAGAAAGGAGTGGGTTTGCTGCCTCGCCGCATGATCAGGCTTCAACTCTTAATAATCCAAAAGTCTTGGCTACAGCCTCTGTAGCTGCAAATCTTCTGTTGCCAATTAAGGGAACATTCTCCAAAATGATTAAGTCTCAAGGCAATGTCAAATCCTCTGCTAGAGAAACGCTACAGAAATCGCTATTCCCAGTCATCAGCATATTTGTAACCAAGCCAGGTTAAAGAGAGGTGGGGATGTCACCAATGTCACAGCTCTGGATCATCCTTTTCCTTAACATGACCATGCAGCCTAACAGAAAGGAAGGTTTCACTAAGCAACAGAATACACAATTTTTTTCCTCTAACATAGTCCATCTGAAATGTTATAATGATATAGCTTAAATATCTATAATACTCAGTGCAATAAATAGCCCATCATTAGCTGGTATGTATTAATATAAATGGCATTGGGGGATACGAGAGTCCCATCAGTCAACACCTGTACCCAGGTGCAATGGAAAAGCGCTCTCTAATCACACGTGTGCTTCCTCGAGGGTGGTTCAAGTGACTGGGGCTGTTGAGCTCTTGCCAGTTTTCCCCTGGGAAGAGCAATGGCGAGATTATACTCATCCCAGATGAGGTGTGACTTTGTCTTCCTTTCCGTGGCGGTTCTAACGGTATTACCTGGCAGGGTGAAGGTTTAAATTCCCAGTGGGTGTTCTCTGCCTATTTGAACTCTTTTCTCCATTCCCAATCTTTCTCCTGCTTCTGCTTCCTTTCTAGCCAAGCTTCTAAGGAACTTCTGTTTTTGCAGGCAAAAATTGCAGGTGCCCCCCTGCTGGAAATTACTGAGATTGTTTTACCCACTCAGGGAGGTGGGTACTCACATCTTAGATACTAATTCCCAAACAAAGAAACGAGTCACATTTCCTCATGGATATTCAAACTAGTACAAAAGAGTGTTTAAAATTCTCCTTCAAAGTGTTCTGAGAGAAATCACATTTTCCAAAAGGCACCATTTATCATAAGTTGTCAGTTGAAATTATGAAATGTAAACACTGCCACAGAGGGACATTACAATGCAGCTTAGGGTTAATGCAGCTAACTTCCTATTTTGTTCAAGGGCAGAGAGAAGTTAATTCTAGGCCTTGCCACTTTAATGATGTCCCTCTTAAGCCCTGTGGGACAAGCTTTATCACCGATTTTCTTGAATGGAGAGGGTTTTTCTTAAAACACACTTTGACTGATGTGTCTGCTATAGCTATCAGCCGGCCAGGTTTTCTGTGGGTCTGAGAAACACTCATGTCCTTTTTGGTGTTGAAGAGTTGCCTGGACTAATTTTAAGTCTATGTATTTATTTTAATGTTGAAATAATAAAGAAGATTTAGTGTGTGAACTATAGTGAGACACTCATGTATCTTAATAGCCTTTAGGAGTCATTTTCTTTCAGAATCATTTTTCTAAAATTAGCTCTTGTCGCATATCTGAGAAAACTGTCTGCAGGAAAGAGGAAGATACCTCCCCCAGCTGGAATTCTTTTTCATCTCTTAACAGGCTTGTTGGCTCCTTTTACAAATGAGCTCTTTTCTTTTCTTTTTTCATTTTTTGTAAATGTAAGAAAGCCTCCAGACTGCTAAATGCAGAATGCTATGGTGCACTCCCTAATCCGTCCTCACAGGAGCCTCAGCCCATTCTTAAGCTAATGTCCAGAAGAACAGAAAGAAAAAGGTCTCTGGGGCAGCAGCCTCCTGGTGGGGGAGGGCAGCCCTCGTTGCTGAGCAGAGCACCTGAGGCAGGACTGCCAAGTCTTGGTGCAAGGGCAGTCCCGCTGCAGGCAATGCCTTCTGCTTGTGACCAGGGCTATCTGACTCCAGAGTGGATGTGGCAACCCTGAGAGCCACGAAGGGCACTGCTAGGGCTGGCAGACCCAAATGACATCGCTTGGCCAAGAGTAAGTTTAAGACACTGCCAGGGCTTCTGGCGAATGCAGAATTTGGACGTTTGAGCAACCTGCAGTGAGGAAGCCTGCAAGCTCCTTGAAGGCGGGACCACGTTTTCTTCAGTCTTGTGTCCCTACCAACCAAAGTGGGTGGGCAGCGGTGGAAGGTTCCCTTCAGATATTTCTGAATTAAATGAAATGAGTGCCTGGAATCAGGAAAAGAAGTGGGGGATGTACTGCAGAGGGAGCGCCCACCGAGCTCTCTGCTGCTCTGGGAGGGAGGCCGTGCTTGGCTCCCTGCACTGTCAGTACGGTGGGAGTCCGGGGTCTCCAGGTGAGTGCTCGGGTAGGCCGCGGTGGTCGTGGCAGTGGGCAGGGTGCTGGTGGATGCACCGGCAGCAGTGCTGTCAGAGGCTGCCGTCGGCCAAATGCTACCACGTGCCAGGTCCTGTGCTGAGCACGCATCATCTCATTTCAGTTCCTCATCTAAGTCTCATCTTGACAACGAAACCCTTAATAACCACTATTATTCTCATTAGGCATATAAAGAAACTGAAGCTCCAAGTGGTTCCGTTCTGGTGTGTTGTCCCAAAGTCTTCCTTTGACTAGATCATGAAGCCAGAAAAAATTGTCGGTGCTACTGGAGCACCAGCCTTACAAATTTAATGAGATTTTTTTTCTCTCTCTCTGCTCCAGAGTACCATGCCTAATTTCAGTTCAGTTCTCTAAATTTACCAGGCCATGTAACTCCCTAATACCCCGCTTTCCCCAAACATCCCTGTCTTTCTTTGCTGGAGTAACCGATTTTTCCAGTTACGTCTCAGAATCCACCCCTCCAGGTGCCCAGCATTTACCAGAGAGAGCTTAGTCTTGGGACCACCCCCGCCAGCAGATTTCCCCCCCTCAGAATGGGCTGCCTACTCACTGACATTTCCAGAGAGGCTACGGTGTTCAGGCCCGTGATTGCAGGAGTTGCCACCTAGGTAGGAAGACAAAACGATGCTGACCGCTTTGTTGCTCAGTCCTAGGATTGCTCAATGCGTGAGGAGCAAAGTGGATTGAAGTAATCCCAAGGGCTTCAAAGAGGAGGGGGACTGAAGTTGGAGGATGAAGGACACGTCAGTACGGAAGAGAATTGGTGATTTCACGCCAGTGGAATGCCTGAGCTCGGCTGGACAAGAGTGAGCCGCTCTTAAAAGACGATGGCATTATCTTTGTGGGTCGGATAATTCCAGCAGTACAGGGTTTTTGCTTCAGAGGCAGGGCAGATGGGAAATAGTTTAAAAGGCAAAGATTCACATATGTGAGCCACTCTGGGCAGCTTTTAGTTGGGGAAGGGGGAAGTGGAAATGAGTCCAGACGGCTACCATTGGTTGTGCAGAGACAACACAAGCTGCCTGCTAGCTAGGGGTCTGCTGGCTTCCTGAAATAGTATTCACCAGCTTTGGACATGGTGGCTTGTTTGTTTTATAATAACCAGCATTCAAATATTTATACTTTATACCAATAATGTGCCAAGGCTGGCGATCGGAGCTGTAAATTCACTTCAGCACTGACGTCTAACAGTCAAGAAGATGGAAGGTTGCACACCTGCCGCTGGACTTGAACGGTTTATGTGGATTCCTGAAACGTAAGTGGGCTTTGGAGTAAAAGTGTAGGTGGCTGGCAGGTGGCTCCCTACGCAGAGGCTTCTGTACGCGCAGAGGCCTCCACTTCACAGGAAAAGCAATGTAGGTTACTCCTGTCCCAGCCCAGGAGGGTGCAGGACATCACTGGGCTGGCAGTGGGCAGGCTTGTGATGGCGACAGAGTGTGGCGAGTGTGGGCCACCATCCCCGGCTTACACATTGGGTGCTCTAGAGCGAGACAGATGATAGTCTGTTACCGTTGGTCTATTACAAAGAGTAAAGGCAGCGTATGGTGGACCAGAAAGCCCCGTGGTCACGCAGCCTGTTCCTAACTGTGTAATTTTAAATAGGCCTTAAGTCTGGATAAGCCTCAGTTTCATCAAATGTGAATCAAAACAAGGCCTAGATCATCACTGTTCTATGAGACGAATAGATAAGATGACATGCTTAGCACAGTCCTGGCCCAAAGTGAGAACACGATAAATAATATTTTTCAGTCCAAGTTTTGAAATTCCATAAAAGCGGCATAACAAACATGGATTTCACTGTATGAGTATTGGCCCCGTGTGTAGACACTTGACAGTTTAGTAGGCACCCCACTCTTTAAATGACCTTAACTTAACGTGTGGTGTTCTGTTTGGATAAACATTAGTGCCCGACTCAAGCTAATGAGCACTAAATAAGCCCTGCCTAAATAAAGTCCTCTGTCTCGTGTTTCAGTCCTATAAAGTAAACCTGTCATGGACCGAATGCCTGATAAGTACCTTCTAATGGGTTCACTGTGTTAATCAGTTTATTATAATTTATGCTGCTATAATTCAACCAATACTTAAGTCTAATGTCAGGCTGCATGTAGATCACATGATGCCTTGCCTTTGGAGAACTGACTTAGTTCTTGGGAAGTTAAGATTTACATTCTCGAGAACAAAAGAGTGAGCAAAAAGGGTACTATAGATTCAATTCCAAAGTCTCTCAACAATTCAGACAATGAGACCTCTCACAAGAACCTGGAGAAGAAAGGGTGCTTCCAAGTGCCCTTTCAGAAGATTTCAAAGGCTCCATGTGGCATTTGTTTCTCTCACTGGAAAGAGAGTGTTACATGGCAAGAGCTCCATCTTAAAAAAAAAAAAAAAGCTAAATGTCTTAGCTCCATCTCCATGGGTAAATTTCAAGTGTAGTGGATGAGAAAATAAAGGCTACAAAAGCAAACATACAGAACTGGGCCATTTATGTAAAATGTTTAAACACATGATATCAACTCCATCTAGTAGCTACCTCCAAGGAGGGAGGACAGAGGTTTGGATGGGTGGGAGGGGGGATGCTTGTGGGGTTGCCAAAATATTTCCCTTCTTATAAAGAAAAAATTGGATGTAAATATAGCAAAATATTAATATGTATTCAAACTCCCTTATTGTATTTAATGTCTCTATTTTACCACATATTTAAACTATTTAATAATTTTAAACAATAACAAAAATTGTAGAAATAAAGTCGTAATAAAAGTTGCAAAGTTATAAAAATAAGAAAGAGAAATCATTGTGTTGATATATATACGTCTTGACTCCTAACTGCTGGGACGATGCAGTCTCTCCTAGCCTTCCTCTTTCCTTGTTGAGGAACGTCCCAGGAGTAACATCGTGGCCTCTTGCTCTGCCCTGTAATCCTTCCCATAAAAAAGGAGTCCCTAGTCCAAAAGAGAGGCATTGAAGATGGCGTGAGTCTCTGGAGGCCCAAACTGTCCCTCAGTGGGTTTGTCCGCGGTCTAGAGTTGGGTGTATGAGGGAAAAGGGAGGATTGGCAATAATACAACTTATTCCTCATACCCAGGCCACAATCTTGGCATGGCTTTGTCACTAAAACACGTGCTATTTTAACCTCCATCCGTCTGACACTCATGGCACCAACTGAGGTGCCGAGCAGTTACTATGTGAGTCTCCCTCCAATCCTACGCCCACCGGGAAACCACAGTCAAGCCCACTGCATGGATGAGAAGCAGGAGTTGCAGTGAGGGAACTTTAAAAAGCACCCCTTGTTAACACTGGGGGCATCAGGCAGAATGGGGACAGGGATGACATTTGCTCTCCTTACCCTCCACTGTTGTTGAAAATAACCAAGGAAAAAGTGTATTAGCAAGAACATTTTGAATTTAGATGTCTTATTAATTTGTTCAGTTTTCATGATGTTGAGGAATAGTCAATATTTAGATTTAATAATTATGTCACAGGGATCTTGGTTAATTTCTTGTTTCATAAAATAAGTATAAACAAAAAGATGATCCTTGTGTACACAAAAAAGAGTCACCTTGGCAGACGTAGAGGTGCCACTGAGAATCATGGACGGATGAACATTCCTCTGGGCAAGTAAAGAGGTAGTTGTTTGCTTTGTAAGTAGCATTAACACTACTGAAGTTTGGGTTTAAGGATGGAACTTTTAAGACCATATTAAAAAACAAAATGCCAAGTTGTTAATAATGACCTAACACCTTACAATGGGATACATTATCCTTAGACATCATGGGATTAAGCCAGCCAGGTCTTCCTCAGGTGGTGATTTTCACAGAAGACTTGGAGTGAGAGAGACACATTAATTTTTATATTAAAGCATATACACACTCATTTTGAAATCAAATATAAAATCAACTTAAATATTTAATAGAAAACATGAGCCTTCAAAGAAATTTCTCAGCGTGGGGCTTTGAGCTCTGCCACTGAGCCTCCGGAGGTCCGTGTTCCCCTCTGTGTGCAGAGCTGCCCCCGTGGAAAAGTGTGAGCAGCGTGACCTTAGCTGGGGTGACACTCCAGAATAAGGACCCACAGCAGACTTACGAATAACCTGGACACAGGTCGGTTGTTTGCTCTATGGTGTGCTTGTCCAAGTTTTATTTTTCAAAGCCAGTAAAAAGATGCCAGATTATGAAATAATATCTGAGGTTTCTAACTCTGAGGACTAGCTTGCTCTGATAATATCTTCCAATTTCCAACAAACTGCAGTCATGCCAGTCACTGCGTGACCGTTCCTATGTGAACAGCAGCACAAACTTTCTTTTACATGCATGCGCATGTGTAGACGTGAGCACAGAACTGACGGTCCACGACACACTCACCCATTGCTTTATTCACTCTACAGACATTTAAGTGCCTACTCTGTCCTGGATTCTAGGTAGACAACGACGAGTAAAGCAAATGTAACTTCCCCTGTTGAGCTGATAGTGATGTGGGAAAGGCAGAAATTAAGTACACAAATCTTGCAGGATACTGTGCAGTCTTAATTGATTTTTTTTCCATTTCCTCTTACCCCACGACATTCCTCTATCCACAGGCATACACATGTAAGACCTCCCATCCCTAAAGGATAACTGTCACAAAGGAACCAGAGGGAGTTATGTCAATTCTTGGCTTTTAAGTTCAAAAGCTGTGTTTCAAAGGGTAGAGCAAGGAGGATGACAATTGGGAAGAATACTTGCTAAGTCAGTTTTCTTTTGCTCAAGGGGAGATAAAAATTATCTCTAGGCTGACAGAAAAGGAGAATGGGAGTCGAGGCAGATGAGTTAGATACTGGGCAAGGGTCAGTATCCCCCATACGCTGCCGACCCCAAACCCACTGGGGTTAACGCCAAGAGAAAGAGGACAAGAACCCTAGGCAAGTTTGGGGGCTGAATGGAGAAAGGATCGCACCCCACTCTGCTCCTTGAATCTTGGATGTGACGATGTTGCAGGAATTCCCAAGCACTGGGATGACTGTGTGAGCCAGAGTCTTCTGTGCCCAGAATGGCGTGGGAGAACAGCCGTAAGTAGCCCCAAGTAGGGAGAATCCACAGACCCAAAGGGATTTGCAGGCACGGGCGTGGGGGGTGTGATAGCAGTGGGCAGCACATACTATAATGCGCACGAAGCAGGAGACCAGGTGGGAAGCTAACGCCGGGACGGTACTACGCACGTGTAAGTGGATGCCCACTAAGGACTGGACAACCCCCCTGACATCATGAGGCTATCTAAGCCCCCAGGTATTAGAGGGGAAACAAAGAATCCAAATCCCTATGTTTACAACGTCAACTTTATTTAATCAACTAAAAGGATTGGCTGCACTGGCAGTTAAATTTCCCAATACTGAGTAGAATGGGATCTCAAAACATAGCTTAAGCTGAATTTAGATAACACTGCATTTCTTGAACACATGTAGATGAAAAATATATACCTGCTACATAAATGCAGTTATAATTGTGCTGTGTTCTCTAAATACAGATGTCTCCCACATTTGTTTATACCCATGCCCTTCATTTCTTCCCTGAACTGCGATCCATATAATCACCTGCCTATGTTATATCTCTGCTTAAATGTTCTCTAGGAATCTCACCCTTAACATCCAAACAAACCATCTGTTATTCTCTTCTCATCCCTTAGTCTTCCCCACCCAGGAAAGAGCATGGCTGTTCAACCCGCTGCCCAGGTCTAAACTTTTGTTGCTGTTCTTGACTTCTTTTTCCACTTACACCCACATGCAGTCCATACCTCCAGCACACCTTGAGAGCCCTAACTCCAAAACATACCTCCTCTGACAGCCCCTGTCTTCTCCACCACCCTCACGTGGGCCCAGCCACCTCACTGCATTGGTGTGAGAACTCTGGACCGGTCCGCCGCTTCCATCCTGCCTCTCTTCCATGGCTGCTCCACAGCAGTTGGAATGACACTTTAAAAATGGCAATTTGATACGGCCGATTCCCAGTTCTCAGCCCTTCACAGCTCACCCACTCCAGGACTTTTGCACAGGCCCTTCCCTCGACTGGGACAATCCTCCTCTAGAAACAGGCCTGGCTTTTCCAGGCTTTGTTGAAATCTCAGCTCAAATGCCACCTCTTCGGAAAGGGTTTCCTTCCAGCCCTTTCTCATCCCATCCTCTCTACCCCTCTTGGTTAGCTTTGTTTTGATTTTGGCACCTTTCACCACCAGATATGCTTATTTGTTTATTGTCTTTCATCTGTAGTGAGCCTTAATCTGCAGGACAGAAACCTGTCTTTGTTGTTAACCATGCATTCTCAGAGCTTGGACAGTGCCTGGCACAGAGCAAGCGCTCCATCAGTCAGCCCATGAAGGAGGTCGAGAAGAAAATGAACAAGGTGCTGTGAGACCAAGGACTTTGGGGCATAATTCCAAATGGGGAGCCTGGGAAGGTCTTTGGGAGCCAGTAAAACTTAAGCTGGAAACAAATGGATGGTGAGGACTTAGGTCCCTGGGAGTAGGGGCACACTTCAAGTGGAGGAAACAAGAGCTGCAAGGGTGAGGCAGCTGAGAACGTTTGCACCGTGCACTGCAGCCTGGGTATGCGCACGGCTGTATAGCAGACCCTCGACACAGGTCAGACCACTCGGTGTAATCTACAAACACATCATGATACGGAAAGGCTGGCTTCTATAAAATAGATTAATGACAACTTTTGAAAACATTATAATTTTAATGTCTTATCACATCTAATGACATAAATAAAACGCAATGGGTTTCAGCATCCCATCTCAGCTCAGTAAAGACTTTCCCTTGCAAAGGGTTTTGCACCAGCTACATTCAACTGAGATATGGGAACTGAAAAGTATGGCATCTGTGATGCGTGGAACTGGAAAGAGAGAAATGTGAAAATAATAATATAGCCATACCCACCCAGCGTCAGTGATTGCACAAAACTTCTGCTGGCTTCAGCAGGACCAAACATTTTACAGTCTAACACATTTAGGGGGCACCAATGCCAAATGCTTGAAGCCCAAATCCAAGCCCACTCTTGAAATGTCAGTGACAGAAATTAAAGGAGGAATAGAAGGTTTAGACTATAGTTATGGCTAAATCACCAGACTCAGAACATAAAATTAACCAGGACAACACAGGAAAAATAGCACAACCAAAAAGAAGAAAAACACTGTCTGGACATTGCGTGTCTCTGAGATGACACCATGAATCACAAGACCTGATGTATTCTGATTCCATATCTACGCTGAACAAGTAATCAACTTATCTTCCCCCCACCAGCCCACCCAGCCCTTTTTCCTCCCTACCGAAATCTCTCTCTGGCCTGTGGAAAGCTTTCTCCCAATTTGTAAATAACTCATGGCATATAAACTGCACACCTCCCCATTAATGAGAATATTCATGTATGTATATATTTGTGCATGTGTGTGTGCATATATGTATATACATAAGCACCTGTGTGTGTATTAAGAATTTATTATATGTCCAGGCACTGTGTTAGATGGTGGAGATTAAAAAGATAATACAACACAGGCTTATCTTCCATGATCCTATAATTAAGTGAAAATTACTGGTAAAGTTGTCTTTATAGTACCTATGTCAGCCAGGAATATTGCATCACTAAATAAAATAGATGTTCACTTATTCTTATTTCATACTTTTATGTAAATATGCAAATGGTATTACAATAAGAATATCTGCATCTAATTTCCATGCTGAGTAAATGACAGTTTTATAGGAGAAAAGAAAGCACTTATCCAACATTTATTCACTCAACAAACATCTCTTGTAAGCCACAGTCAGACATAAAATTATTAGTGATCACTGTGTATATGACATGCAGCTTAAATGAAATGCTAATACCCCTGCAACCAGAGTCATAAAGCAGCACCGATCTTTATGTTGCCTCTTGCTCCCGCGTGCGTTTGCTCATTTTATTTCTGCTCTTGGCAAGATTTAAATAAAGGCTTTTTTTTTCTTTGCTCTACAAATGTTTGCAGCAGCTATATTACACTGACTTAACACAGCATTAACTACAGTACAAATACATACTCCCTAGATTGCTTTTTGAGAAAGGAAAGTGTTTATGATCTCTATCACAGAAACACTGAATTCATCAGTCTAAAATTTATTTAAAATGTCAGATGAGTTGGATAAAAATCTATATCTGGAATTCATTTCTGAACAGTGTAGGGTTATTACTTTGACTGCAAAGAAAAAAAATAATATACCCTAAAAAAATGTTCTGGCTCTCTCAGAATGTAAAGTTCAAGTTAAGCCATGTATGGCTACCGTGGGCTTATGCTGCATTATGTGCTTTTTTTTTTATTTTATTTTAAGGTATTATGAGGGTACAAACATTTTGATTACATTTTATGTCTTTGCCTCACCCAAGTGAGGGTTAGAGGCATGCCCTTCCCCTCTACAATGCTCACCGTGTCCTTTAGTTGTGGGTTTTCTGCCCCCTCCAATCCTCCTAATCCCTAGAGAGCATTCCCACCATGTGACCAACCTAGTGTTCATCAGTTAGTACCAATTTGATGGCGAGTACAAGTGGACCCCATTCTTCTGACCTCGTGATACCTCACTTCGGATAATGGGCTCAAGTTCAATCCAGGAAAATATAAGAGGTGCTAGATCACTCTCCTTTCTTATAATTGAGTAATATTCCATTGTATACATATACCAAATTTTAATAATCCACTCATGAATTGACAGGCACTTGGGTTGTTTCCACATCCTTGCAATAGTGAATTGTGCTGCCATAAACATTTGGATGCAGATGTCTCTATTATTGCATATCTTTTGCTCTTTTGGGTAGATGCCTAATAGTGCTATTGCTGGATTGAATGGCATTTCTATTTTTAGCTCTCTGAGGTATCTCCAAATTCTTTTCCACAGAGGTTGCACTAATTTGCAGTCCCACCAGCAGTGTAAGAGTGTTCCTGTCTCTCCACATCCTCGCCGGCATTTGCTGTTTGGGGATTTTTTGATAGAGGCCAATCTCACTGGGGTTAGGTGATATCTCATTGTGGTTTTGATTTGCATTTCTCTAATGATTAGAGATGTTGAGCATTTTTTTATGTTTGCTGGCCATTATTCAGTCTTCTTTTGAAAAGTTTCTGTTCATTTCCTTTGCCCATTTATTGATGGGGTTGTTTGATTTTTTCTTGTTGATTTTTTTAAGTTCTAGATAGATTCTTCTTATCAGCCCTTTATCAGATGTGTAGAGAGCAAACATTTTCTCCCATTCTGTAGGCTGTCTATTTGCTCTAATGATAGTTTCCTTGGCTGTGCAAAAGCTTTTTAATTTGATCAGATCCCATTTATTTATTTTTGTTGCTGTGGTGATTGCTTTGGGGGTCTTCTTCAAAAATTCTTTGCCTAGGCTGACGTCTGAAAGAGTCTTCCCAACATCTTCTTTTAGAATTATTAAGGTTTTGTGCCTTAGGTTTAAGTCTGTTATCCATCTTGAATTGATTTTTGTGAGAGGTGGGGATCCAGTTTCATTCTGCATGTAGCTATCCAGTTTTCCCAGCACCATTTATTGAAAAGAGATTCTTTTCCCCAGTGTATATTTTTGTCTGCTTTGTCAAAGATTAGATTACCATATGTGGATGGTTTCATCTCTGGATTCTCAGTCCTGTTCCAAAGGTCTATGTCTCTGTTCTTGTGCCAGTAACATGCTGTTTTAGCTATTATAGCCTTGTAGTACAGCTTGAAGTCTGGTAGACTGATGCCTCCAAGTTTGTTCTTTTCACTTAAGATAGATTGCTTTGGCTATACAAGGTCTTTACTGGTTCCATACAAAGCATAGAATTATTTTTTCTGGATCTGTAAAGAATGATGATGGTACTTTGATAGGGATTGCATTAACTCCGTGGATCACTTTAGGTAGTATGGACATTTTAATGATATTGATTCTACCAATCCAGGAGCAAGGTAGATTTTTCCATCTGTTTATGTCTTCTACAATTTCTTTTCTTAGTGTTTTGTAGTTCTCCCTGTATATATATCTCTGACATCTTTCATTAAACATTTGTGTATTAATTTTGTATCCTTAGACTTTACTGAATTCATTTATCAATTCTAGGAGTCTCTTAGATGAATCCTTGGGGTTTTCTAGATATTATATCATTGGCAAAGAGCGAGAGTTTGATCTCATTTGCCCCCATTTGGACGCCCTTAATACCCCTCTCTTGTCTAATTGCTGTAGCGAGGACTTCAAGCACTATGTTGAATAGAAGTGGAGATAGTGGGCAACCTTGTCTGGTTCCGGTTCTAAGTGGGAATGGTTTCAATTTTTTCCCATTCAGTATGATCTTGGCAGTGGGTTTGTCATAAATGGACCTGATAATTTTAAGGAATGAGCCATCTATGCCAATTTTGTTGAGAGTTTTTATCATAAAGGTGTGTTGGACTTTGTCAAATGCTTTTTCTGTATCTATTTAGAGAATCATATGGTCTTTGTTCTTGCTTTTATTTATGAGGCGAAGTGCATTTATAGATTTGTGTATGTTGAACCAGCCTTGCATCCCTGGAATAAAGCCCACCTGGTCATGGTGAATTATTTTTTTTGATGTGCTGCTGACTTCTATTTGCTAAAATTTTGTTGAGGATTTTTGCATCTATATTCATGAGGGATATTGGTCTGTAGTTTTCTTTTTTTGTTGTGTCCTTTCCTGGCTTTGGTATCAAGGTGATATTGGCTTTGTAGAATGAGTTAGGAAGGATACCATCTTTCTCAATGTTGTGGAATAATTTCTGTAGTATACGTATGAGTTTGTCTTTGTGTGTTTGGTAAAACTCTGAAGTGTAGCCATCTGGTCTGGGACTTTTACATTTTGGGAGGTTTTTAATTGCTGCTCCAATTTGTGAGCTTGAGATTGTTCTGAATAGTAACAGATATTCTGTTACTTCCTGGGTGAACTTAGGGAGGTTGTATGTTTCCAGGAATTTGTCCATTTCCTCCTCATTATGTAGTTTTTGGGCATACAGATTTTTATAGTAATCAAAAAAAAGTTTCGTATTTCTGTGGTATCTGTTGTGACCACTCCTTTTTCATTTCTAATTGAGTTTATTAGAGTCCTTTCCCTTTGAATTCTTGTCAATCTAGTAAGAGGACTGTCAATTTTATCTTTTCAAAAAACCAACTTTTGGTTTTGTTGATCTTCTGCATAATTCTCTTGTTCTCAATTTAATTTAGTTCTGCTTTGATCTTAGTTATTTCTTTTCTTCTACTAGGATTGGAATTGGTTTGCTCTTTCTTTTCCAATTCCTTGACTCTATTTGTTAGGTTGTCAATTTCTAAACTTTCTGTTTTCTGGATGTAAGCATTTATTGTTATTAGTTTTCCTCTCAGGTATGCTTTTGCTGTATCCCACAGGTTTAGATAACTTGTTTCTCCATTATCATTTAGTTCGAAGAAGTTCTTGATTTCCCTATGTATTTCCTCCTTGACCCAATAGTTAGTCAACAATAGATTGTTTAATTTCCATGACTTTGTGAGGTGGCAATTATTTCTGTTGGAATTGAACTCTAATTTTATACCACTGTGGTCCGAGAAAGTACATAGTATAATTTCTATTTTTTTGAATTTGTTGAGGTCTGATTTGTGGCCTAGTATGTGATCAATTTTGGAGAAAGTTCCAAGGGCTGATGAGAAGAATGTAAATTTGGCTTTATTTGGGTGGAATGTTCTGTAGAGATCTGTCAGACCCTTTTGTTCTAGAGCTCTGTTTAAGTCCATTATTTCTTGCTTATTTTTTGTTCGGAGGATCTGTCCAGTTCATTCAATGGAGTGTTGAAGTCCTCTGCTACTATGGTATTGTTGCTTATCATGCTATTTAGATCAGACAAGGTTTGCTTTATGTAACTGGGTGCTCCTGCATTGGGTGCATAAATATCAAGAATTGTTAATTCTTCTCATTGGATCTTCCCTTTCACCATTATATAGTGGCCATCTTTGTCCTTTTTTACTTTTGCTGTTTTAAAGCTTATGTTATCTGAAAATAGTATAGCTACCCCTGCTTTCTTTTGACTTCCATTTGCCTGGATGACGGTTTTCTGTCCCTTGACCTTTAGCCTGAAGGCATCTTTCTAGGTTAGATGCATTTCCCGTAGACAGCAAATACTAGGTTTGTGGATTTTTATCCACTCTGCCAGTCTGTGTCTCTTCAGAGGACAGTCTAAGCCATTCACATTTATTGAGAGGATTGAGATTTGAGGTAGATTTCCATTCATATTGTTGGGTGAAATCCTGTTGTTTTGTTTTGCTCCTTGAGCCATCATGAACTCCACATTCTAGCCTTTAACTCTTGAATGATTTTACTTTGAAGAGTGTCTATTATGCTGTTCAGTGTGTAATGCAGGTCTGAGTACTTCCTGTGGGGCTGGTCTGGTCTTTGCAAAATCCATCAGTGATTGCTTGTCTGGGAAGGACTTTATTACTCCCTTATAGATGAAACTTAATTTTGCCGGATAAAGAATCCTGGGTTGGGCATTATTCTGTTTTAGTAGATTAAGGATAGGGACCCAATCCCTCCTGGCTTGTAAGGTTTCAGTTGAGAAATCAGCAGTTAGTCTGATAGGCTTTCCTTTGTAGTTTATTTATTGCTTTCGTCCCACTGCTCAGAGAATTGCTTCTTTCGTGTTTACTTTGGTTAGCCTAATAACTACTTGACATGGTGATTGCCTTTTCACATTGAGTCTGCCAGGAGTTCTGTGTGCTTCTTGTATCTGGATATCAAAGTTTCTGGCCAGACCTGGCATATTTTCCTCCAGTATTCCATGAAATAAGTTTTCCAGCCCTTGTGCATTTTCTTCTTCTCCCTCTGGGATGCTTGAAGATAATGCCTATGTGCTAAACAAATTGGATGAAGAAAAAGAACTCAGAAATGAGAGACAAGACCAAAACATACAAGAAATGTGGGATTTTGTAAAGAAACCAAATCTTAGAATCATTGGATTCATTGAATTCTAAGATTTGGTTTCTTTACAAAATCCCACATTTCTTGTATGTTTTGGTAGTCTCTTGTTTCTGAGTTCTTTTTCTTTATCCAATTTGTTTAGCACGGAGGTATTATCTTCAAGCTCTGAGATTCTTTCCTCTGCATGATCCATTCTATTCTTGAGGCTTTCCACTGTATTTTGAAGTTCCTTGAATTCCTCCCTCATTGCCAAGATTTCTGTTTGGTTTTTCCATAGTATTTCAATTTCTTGGGAGAATTTTTCATTCATTTCCTGAATTGTTCTGGTGGTTTCTTTATGTTGGGATTCTATTTTCTCTTCAATTCCATTGAGTTTTCTTACAATCCATATTCAGAATTCTTCCTCTGTCAGTTTAATCATATTGCGTAAGTTGGTATCAATTGATGGAGATGGAATATTTTCTTTTGGAGGTGACTTTTCTCTCTGATCTTTCATGTTTCCTGTGTTATTTTGCTGATTCTTTCTTGTCGGGCTACTTTGTCAAGGACTGGGGGTGCTGGGACTGGTTTATGGACTTAATTCTGGGACTCCAAAGGGACGTTCCTTGGCAGAACTGAGGAGCTGTGCTCTGGTCCTGTAGTCTTAGAGGAGTTTTAGCCTGTTGGGTTATCTCTGGCCTGTTGTCTTCACCTTCTACTTACAGAGATTAGTGAGTTTCAATCCCTTGCTTAGACTCCCAGGAGTTGGATCACTTTTGCATGTGTGACTCCATTACCGACCACTTGTTTGAGGTGGAAGGCACTGTGTTGGGCTATGAGGTTTCTCTCTCTTTTGTTGCTTGTATTTTGCGTGGAGGAGTCAGTTATCAAGATATTCCAATACCTTTGTGTTGAGCTCTAAACCCCCAAATGGGACATGCAGGTGCCTCAGTCTTTGGGGAATGTCATGCCACTCTCAAGGGTTACTTGAGCCCTGTTACTGCTTTAGGTGGGGTGAGAAGAGCAACAGGTATCGGCAAGTCTAAGAGAGTATACTTCAGAGGTTGCTTGATCTGCAGCTAGGAGAGAGCTGCTAATATGTTACTCAGGGCTCTTTTGCCACTCTTGCAGAGCAGCTCCTGATGGGGTGTGTCAATTGGTGCAATTGCTAAGGACTCTGGTCGAGATTTTCCTTCCCAGACCACAAGTCCCTAAGTTGGCAACAGCCTGGGCACCAAGGGCAAGCCCTTGTGTTATGGTCTCATCAGATGATCAAAACCAATCAGCTGTACGAAGTCAGCAATCTGTCCCCTTCTGCTTAGATCCAAGGTCACACAGATTCAAGTTAGTCATACAGGGAAAGCAACTTTTCTCCTTTCTCCCTTCCTTCAAGGGCTGAGTCTGTCCTGGAGGACTGGGGGAGGGGAGTTGGCTGAGACTGCTGCAAGACCCACCCCGGAAAATGTCTTCTCTTGTTTCTCCCCTCCTCCAAGGGCGGGGTTTGCCCTGCCGGAGGGGAAGATAAGCCACCGGACTGGGAGAAGGGCACTTCCTGAGCCTACCAGGCATCTCAGCCCAGGAAGTGGCTACCCTCATTACTCCGCCGCTCCAAGGGCGGGGTTCATCTAGTTGGTAAGAAGTACACACCTCAGGGCTGCTGGAGAAGCCCTGCCCAAGGCCACTGAGGGACCCAGACCAGAAAGCAGCCTGCCTCCCTACTCCGCCCCTGCAGAGGTGGGGTCAGTCCCTTTGGTGGGAAATATCAGTGCAGCCAAGAGCCTTCCACAACCCCAGCGGGTCTCAGCCCGGAAAGCGGCTTCCCTTGCCACTCCACACATCCAAGTGTGGGGTCTGTTTCTTTGGCGGGAGGCACTGGCTACCAAGTCACAGAAAAGAGGTGACCATGGGTCTCAGCTCGAAAAGTGGCCTCCTTCTCTACTACACACTTTTAGGGGTGTGATCTGTCTCTTTGGTGCAAAGTAGCCCTGCCACGGACAGGAAACAAAGAGGTGGTGGTGGTCATGTGTTTCGGCTCAAAAAGGGGCCTCTTTTGCTACTCCACCCAGGGGCAAAGTCAGTCCCTTTGGCGCGAGCGCGGGTGCTGGGGGGGGGGGGGCGGCAAGTCGCATGGAAGTAGGGGTGGTTATGTCGCCCTGGGTTACAGCTCAAAGAGCAGCCTCATTCGCTACTCCGCCCTTCCAAGGCGGGGTCTGTCCTTTTGGCAGGAAGTGCAGGTGGCTGGGTGGGACGGGGGCCGACCGAGACCACCTGGCGACTCAGCCAAGAAAGCGACCTCTCTCCCTTTTCCGCCCCTTCAAAGGAGGAGCTTGAGCCACCAGCTGGAAAAGACACGGCAGGGTTGGGAGAGAAACAGGCTTCTCTCATTACTCTCTTCCTCGAAGGGCGGGACCAGCTCTGCAGGGCAGGGGCAATGCCTGAGACCATTGCCTGGACAACAGGCCCTGGTAATTTTAGGCTATTGACTCACAAAATGGTGGCTGCCCACCCACTGAGAGTCAGCGCTGGAGGCGACTGCACGGGCAGGTACGGGGAGCTGGGTTTGTCACCGCTGTCTCCCAGAGCTGCCTGCTGAGCCCACTGCTTCCCTAACACACTGACTCGCTACTGATCAATAGGAGGGATCTGTAGTCTGTCCCACCCTGAGCCAGCCAATTCTTCGGTGATTTCCAAGAGCAGAGCCTCCTTTATGGTGTTCACCTCCCTTGATCTGATCCTGGCAGCCTCCTGAAGAGAGAAGCCTGTCTCCAAGCTCTCTCCTGCGGGAATCGGGAAGTGTCCGCTCAGATCAGTCCCTCCCCGACCCAAAGTAGACCCAGCACAACACACAGGAGAGTTCAAAATGCTTCCCGCTCCTGTCTCCACTCCACACAGCCTGTCAGCCCTTGTTACCACTTCGCACTGACTTCAGATGCTTCCCTGCCTGCGTGGGTGTGGAGGTTGGTGGAGGAAGAGTTGTCCTCCTGTGGGTCAGATCACACTGCCCCGGCCAGCCAACGGATGCGGCCATCCCACGCTCTATTCCCTATTGTATATCTCACACTCTCCAGACTTTGCGGTTGATTCTCTGATTCACCTTTTTTCCCCAGCGCTGTTTGTCCCTCGCTGCTTCTCTGCAGATTCACGAAGCTGATCCTGTGGGAGAGTGATTCACTGGCGTGTGGTTGTCCACGTTATTCACCTCCTACTCTGGGAGCAGAAAGCCAGGAGGTCACCCCTAATCCGCCATTTTTCTAACCTATGTGCTCTTAAAAAAAAGCATTTCCAGTGTGGCTGCCCATCTCATTTGAGTACGATTTTTAGTCCTGATTCTGCAATAAAACAAAATATCAGTTCTAAGTGAAAACAATTGAGAAGCATGGGCTGAGAGGAATATAATTTTATTATGCTTTCTTTTACGACCCAGGCACTAAACTGAGGCAGGGCATAGAAGAAACATTTTTAGACAAGAAATAGGGTAGAGCGGCCAAGAAAAGTGACTAAATGCTTGAGAAAATCATTGAGCTATTTTAAATCTAATTCATTTGATGAAATATGTTTCTATGTTTTCCAATCCCAAAATAAATGAATACAATAATAGAATCATGAGTTCATTGCTTACAATGTAATTTTTGTTTTTGTCTTAGGAAAGCCAAAGAACACAGTATCAGTGGAGATATTTTCTCCCTCCACCCTGGAGACCCAGGAGCCCACCATCATGTGTGTCAGAGCTGGGACGGCCCTTACAAGGACTCTAACTCTCTGTCTTTACAAATGAAGAGCCCAGCATTTGGAGATAGGAAGCAAGTTACCTGTGGTTACAAAGCTAGCTGGAGGCAGACACAAAATGACAATATGGGTTGTCTGGCTCACGCTCACTCTCTTGTTCTCTCTGTCTTGTTTTCTGTTACTAAGTGATGGAAAGGGACTGAAATACAACCTACAGAAATCTATTCTATTCACAATATGCTTTTTGTCACCTAATGATACTGAATTGATCGAATCATGGATTTTACTGCTTGAATATTTTAAAATTCTGTACCTAAACAGAATGCTGCAGAAATTGAGAACAGGGAAACGGAAGAATAAAATGAGTGCATTGTCAAGTTTGTAGAATCATTCCAATAGCATTCAAAATACTTTGGAGAGCACGGGTGGCCCCCTGGCTAATTGCACAGTTTCTAAGGCTGGTTCCAGAGCCATGAGATGGCATCCTTACAACACATGGCTGTAGCCACTTGGGGCACTCTGCACCCAAGGAAAATACACTGGCAAAACACTCAAAAGTCTGGGTCTGCCAGTTGCTATAGGCGGGACCTGAAGACACTTAATTAACCTGTGCCATCCTCAGTTCTCTCAACAGTAAAGTAAGAAGCGTAATTAACTGCTCTGAACATCTCACCGGGTAATGCTCGGGATCAGTAGAGACTGGGTATAAAAGTGACATGGAGCTTGGAAGAGACATTTTTATCATCCTTGTGCATGCCCCTTTATTTGGGCAGACAGCACAGAAGCTATAGAACAATAATACTTCTCTAAGTGTGGTGCCTAGTACTTCCTCAGAATCTCTAAAGATGTGTGTTTAAAATGCGACTTCCTGGGTTTTACCCCAGACTTAATGAACCAAAATCTAAGGGGAGGTGGCCCATGAGCCTTCCTTGGCAAAGCTCCCCTCCCATTGCATGCCCCTAGAATGGCTGCAGTCCAACGACAGAGAAGACGAGGAAAAATGGGCAACTGCATCCCATGTATGCCTCCCTCCACGGATGGTCTGGCACTGAGACAGAGGTTCCCACAGAAACAATGTTAAGCACACTGCTTGGAATCACCACACTCCTCACAGATGCCCCTGTGACCGCAGTTGTATAATTCCCATTATCGCCACCAAAACCAACCTCTCTCCCCACAACACTGTAAACACTGGAGACCACATGCAATGCCAGACACGCCTACATGTCTTTGCCAGGGCTGTTTTCTTGGCTTCTCTGGCAGCCCTCGGTCTCTTTCTGTGCTCCCACGGCACTTCCTACAGAATTAGTCCTCCCTGGACAGAACCTTTAAACGACCAGTGGTTGGCCCATTTTACTTTCAATGTTTGATGTACAAATAAATGAATGAAAGAAGGAATATAGTGTTAATTATACTTACAAAAATCGTACCATAGCATTTAACACTATTCCCTTTACAAAATGTATTCACATTTCCATTTGAAAATCAAAGATAATAAACATTTGAGTCACAAACACCTGGATTCAAATACATTTCCAACATAAGTTTTTTCATTTATTAGCTGTGTCAACTCGGGCAAGTTATTAAACCACAGATTAGTTTCTTCAACTGCGAGATTGAGGTGATATCACAGAGATTTTAATTGGGCTCTATATGAAAGGCTATTAATGCACTGCCAAGCACAGATGCTCAAAAAATGTTTATTTCCTTCTTCTCCTTTTGCCTTTTCACACTCTCTAATGGCTTCTGTAATGGTCTACAATAGCCACAGCTTGTAACAAATCTTCCAAAAGGAATTTCTACACTGAATTGCACCCTGCAGTGCACGGATAAATGTTTTACAATTGTCTCTCAGGGAGGCGGAGGGAAGAAAGAGCCCTGATGGTTAGCGTTTGCTTTTTCCATGGTGTAAATACCTCCACCACAGCCAATTTCAAACTACTCATAGGATAGTACTCAACAGAATTGGGAAAACATCTGCAAAAGCTCATCATTGTATACGGTATTTCCACCATACAAATACAATGAGAGTATACAACTTCAAGAGCATAGATTAAAGAGATAAAATGAAGTAAAATAATTAGGAAGTGATGAGTGTTGAGTATTTACTACCTTTGTTTTTAACACTATTTAATAATTGGCTCGTGAAATTCCTGAGAATCTACAGGCCAGATCCAGCACACCATTGTATCTCACCCCAGCAAGAAAACTCTGACCTTACGGGAGTATTAAATCCAGGCACTTTGGCCTACCTAGAGCACTTTATTTATGCAGGACCCTTGAAATGGATTCAGAAAGTACATGCTTGGAATTTCTACAGGGGTGAAATGTGGCTACAACACAGTATGTGTCTGAATAGCCCTGACATATTGTACATGTGCATTAGTTCTTCCAGGCAAAAGCCCCATCTGTCTAGAAAGAAAGCTGTATGGTGCTTAACACACGGTGTGCACCCAGGCAACAGGAACGGTGATGGAAAAACTCACTGTACCTCTTCTCTCCATCACATCCTTTTACATGCATTTATTTTTACCTTAACTTCTACCTTAGGTCCATCCTCATTGTAAGATGCTATGCCATGATGCGACATATTTTAGGATCCATGTCATACATGTGACCTCACTTTAGACACAAGGAAACTGAGGTACAGAGGAGGAAAGAAAGTTGCCCACAGTTAGGCCTTACATTTGTACAAAACAGCACTGCTCTTCGAAGCCATTAAGGCACTATATTTTATTTGCTTATTCATTTGTATAGACACCAAGTCCTTTCACGAGACAATAAAGTATATTTGTGACTTATAAAATTTTGTTTGCAGCCTGCTCAGTGCAGAAGTGACATTTAATGACTCTGACTTGCATTTGCATTTACCACAATAGAGCCATCGTGTTTGAAGACTTTCTCAGTAGTAGAAGTGGCAGGAATTAACTTTTATTAAAGGCTTATAATGTACCAAGGGTGGTACCACGTAAACAGTAAACATGGCTTCATTAAACAGAAGAACCACCTATGAATTAGGTAATATTATGGCTCCAATTTCATGATGAGGAAATGAAGGCTCCTTGAGGTTAAGAACCTGTTAGACTAGGGCCAGATTCCTGGGCATGCGACCCACGTAGTCACGTAGGGTCCCATACTCAGAAGGGCTACACTTGTTTTCATGCTCTCTGTCGCTGGCTTGAGTTCTCAGTAATTCTGTCTTTGGCCTTGTGCTCTGTAAGCCAAGTCAGAGGGGAGAGAAGGGAAATATGAAGCAGATGTGGGTTATGCGTGTGTCAGGCAGTGTCCACTGTTCCTTGCCACTCGTTCACATACAGCATTCGAATGTCCCCGTGGGTGCAGGAGTCTAATGAGGCCATGATGCATGGGAGCTTCGCGCGACTCAAAACGAGTACAAGGTGAACATGGCCCCTCTATGACAGGCACGGGACCCAGCAGGCCTGAGAGGTCATGCTTTCTGCTAGAACCAGAACTGGCTTCAAAGGGAAAAAGAAGGCATTTGTGCTCCGAGAAACACACAGCCAAGGACCCCTTAATATCCTTTCTTATTCCCTGTATTAGCCAATCACTTGTGCTCGAAATGACGACACAGAGAGCCCTGCCTTACTCATCAGAAAGCGGAAGGCAGACTGTGTTGGTAGAACTGCTGGTATGAAGAAGAGAAATAAAACCAGTGGAGTTAGTTTTCAGCAGTGTTTCCACTGTTCTGGTCAGAAAGAAATACATACGCATGTGCCAGCTATGAAATACAAATTGTGTCATTTCGGTGATTATGCAAATGAGTTAAATACTCTAATATTTGCATATAAAACTGGCATTGCACAAGTTAAAGACAAACAGAAAAATTCATGCTAATAATTAAAAGTTTAATTTTCCATTAGAACATTAAAAACATGACAATTCAAGAGAGAGAAGGGAAGGGAGATAAGGAAGGAATGAGAAAGGAAGGAGGCAAAACATTTTTCGTGCCTTTAAAGGCACTTTTTTCCTGCTTTTTGAACAAAAGGCCCCATATTTTAATTCCGCGCAGGGTCCCACAACCAGTCCTGGTTGTCACATCACTGGGAAGTGGCCGTCAGTATCTGAACCCATGTTGACTCCAAACCTCCCTTCTTTGACGCCTCCCATTTAAAGCAACAGGGCTCTTCAGTTTCAGAAAATGTTTGTCATTATTGCACTGTTGGCAATCGGGACATCTGACAGTTAATTGTTTATTTTCTTTCCCTTTTCTTGTTGATTTTCCCCCCATTCTCTGAATCATTTAAGCTGTACTTTCTCCATTCATTGAAGAAGTATTCACTCTGTGCCAGGAACATCTAACTCTGTTACCCGACAGTGCATCAGCAAAGCCTACAATTTTACAGACAAAAAGGGCTAAGTCATTTCTAAGAAGCTTAAAAAAAAACCAAAAAGATGACAAGTTTTATGTAACTTCAAAGTCTTTCTGCCTTTTCCCCTAATACTTAATTACCTGTCTAACCAGAGGGTACACTTCATGGCAGGCCTAACCTTGCAGAGCACCAGTCAGGAAGGAGGGCCCAGAGTGAGCTCTGGCTGCTAAGCAGACATTCAGTTTCAAAGAGGGTTTGTTCCACGGAGCACCAAATCTGGCCTAGAAGCAGCAGATTAAAATTCTGTGTGCTTGTGTCCCATGGAGGACTCAAAGTGAGGGAATTTCCATCCAAGACCTTTCTGTTCTTTCTTTCTCAAGCCCCCCCAAAAAACCACTGTCTGGATTGTAAGTTAAATCAACCGTAAGTCACTTCAAAGTAGTAGGTATTATTATATAAAAAGGTAATGCTGGTGTCTCTGGTCAGCCATCTTGATTCTTCACAGTCAAGGAAATAACCAACAGAGCAAACAGACAACCTACGGAATGGGAGATAATATTCGCAAACTATACATCTGATAAAGGGCTAATAACAAGAATCTACAAAGAACGCAAACAAATCAGCAAGAAAACATCAAAGAACCCCATTAAAAAGAGGGCAAAAAACATGAACAGACGCTTTTCAAAAGAAGATAGACTAATGGCCAATAAACACATAAAGAAATGTTCAATGTCACTAATCATCAAGAGAAATGCAAATCAAAACCTCAGTGAGAAATCACCTAACCCCAGTGAGAGTGGCCTTTATTAAAAAGTCCCAAAACAACAGATGCTAGAGTGGATGTGGCGAGAGAGGAACACTTACGCACTGCTGTGGGACTGCAAACTAGTGCAACCTCTATGGAAAATAGTACAGAGACTCCACAGGGAACTAAAAATAGACCTACCATTTGATCCAGCAATCCCACTACTTGGTATTTCCCCAAAAGAAAAAAAAACCATTTTATCAAAAAGACACTTGCACTAGAATGTTTATTGCAACACAATTCACAATTGCAAAGATGTGGAAACAACCCAAGTGCCCATCAATTCATGAGTGGATTAATAAAATGCGGTATATGTACATCATGGAGGACAACTCAGCCATAAAAAGTGGATTAATACCTTTTGCAACAATCTGGATGGTGCTGAAGACCATCATCCTAAGTGAAGTATCACAGAATGGAAAAACAAACACCATGTGTATTCACTATTAAATTAGAACTAACCAATCAGCACTCATGTGAACAGATGGAAGTAAAATTCAACAGAAATCATGCAGGTGGGAGAGGGGAGAAGGGGATGGGTGAAATCATGCCTAATGGGTACAATGTACACTGTCTGGGTGATGGGCACACTTATAACTTTGACTGAAGCAGTGCAAAAGCAATCCATGTAACTGCATCATGTATACCCCCGTAATATTGTGAAATAATAATAAAAAAAATGTAACGAAAGAGCAAAACAAACAAACAAGCAAAACACCTATGTCACTTTTACCAGGCCTGCTTAAGCAAGAGCCAAAAAAAAATTGCTAGACATGCAGCCAATTCCATTTCCTTTGACTCTTCTATTGTGTTCTTATAATAATAGCAACAAATGCTGCCCTTGAGCCCAATACAGGTGTTCTGGCTGGCACTTAAAAATATCATTTGTCGAAAAGAACCAGATTAGTTACTCTCATTTTACAGAGGAAGAAACTGAAGCCTGGAATATAGTTAATTTTTTTTGTGTTCTGTTAAAACAAATAGAAGGGGGGGAAAAAAAAAAAAGGAAGAAAAGAAAAAGAGCAAATCACACAAATCTCCCAAGGTGGAGGCCCCGGGATTTGGGACTAAGTCTGTTGACTCCAAAGATCTGTCCTTCCTCAAAGGCCGCGGCTACTGTTTACAAAGTGCTTTCACATCCTGTGCAGCTGAGTGCCACATGGATTTCAGATTAAATGTCAAATTCTGACCTCGGTTACACTGAAAATAAACTTTTCATAGGTCATAAATTTTTAGAACCGGCCATAATAAACTAAATATCTGTGTACAAGTCCCAAAGCAAAGATAACCGCCCTGGAAGCCTCCAGCAGTGCTTCAATGATGCTTTCTGTTAAGGCTGAAGACTGACATATCAGAGACAGAGACGAGGAAGAAATTGAATGCGAGATCAGAAATTGAAGTAATTGAGGAGAGATTCCAATATGGCAAAACTGTCATAAATCTGGCATCTGCTTAGACTTTGAGGGCTTAAGAGACAATTATAAGCCCGCTTGTTTCTCTTCTTAGGAAGGAAATTTCTGACCTTACAATGTACCGTCCTTCTCAAAATTTCTGGTCCCACATGTGTGAATTGTGGCGGGAGAGCATGAATCAGGGAGGGCAATACAAAACCCACACTTATTAAATGCATTATTCATTGAAGGAGTGTCATTATACTCTGCAGTAAGTTGACGTAAGGTACAAAGTAGACTGGTGGCAAGTCACTCACTGCTTGATTGTTAACAAACCAACGTCTACCGTGAAAGAAGTTTCTTTTATTCAACAAATATCTATGAAAGGAATTTGCTAGCCACTGGTGATATAAAGGCAAACTAGATGAACTCTCATGTATTAACAATGGGGGCAGGGTTGGCGGAGAATATCCCACAAGTACAAGACACGGACCCCAGGAGAGGAAGGCCTGGGAGGGAGCTGCGGACTCACCAGAATCCTCCATCCAGAGGGCTAGGGCACCTTTCAGACAGGTGCAACCAAGGGAAAAGGGGGCCCAGACTTCTGGCAGCTTCCATGGGCACAAAGCTTGGCCTCTTGTACTCAGATATCCTGAGAAAAACCAAACTAGGACTACTGTGTTAATTTCCTGTAGCAAAGAGAAACAATCTCCTCTCACCCTTTCATCTTTTCCCCCAGAAGCCCCAAAATAATGACTGCCCTTTGAACTCTGTGATAACTACTCCTGTCCTAGGAAGCCTGTGCTGTGGAGATGGGGTGGAGGGGACCACACCCTCTTCCCCGCTTCTCCCCTCCTTCTGCCCAGGTTTCCCAGTCAGGGAGGGGAGGGGCTGACAGTTTCAAACTTGTAAATGCCCCCTCCAGCTGCCTGGGCTTTCAAGGCAAGAGTGAGCCCTTCAAAGCTGTCAGTCAGACCTTCCAGGACATGAAAGAACCCTGGTGAGGGAAGAAAGGATTTGTTTGTTTCTTAGCTCTGCTCATTAACTTGACTGATAGGAACATGCACACTCTGCTACGCAGTGATCCAAGGCTAAAGTTTAAGCTGGGCCAACTCCAAAGGGACCCCTGCTGCTGCTCTTTGCCACACCTGCCCAGGTGGCAGGGTCTCCCATGTCCTCTCTGCACCTCACCCCTTCCGGACAGACAGCAGGACTGAACAGAGGGTCCTGCCCAGGAGGCACCTGCCCTTTGAGCCTGGGCGTGAGCTAATCCTTTATTGATCAGCAGAGGCTGGTACAGCCACTTTCTACTTTTCCTGGTGTGGCTGACCAGCACAACGACCAAAGGTAACCTGCCTGAGGGGAGGATGGGGGAACCAGCTCCACACAGGCAGTCACCTGGGGGGGATGCACTCACCACTGTCTGCACAGGAACCCACCCGAGCCCCACGCTGTGAGACTGCCCACCTTTCACCTGGCCAGAGGGAGAGCTGAGGCATTATGCATGTGGCCCAGCACGATGCTAGCCTTCTGCTGGACACTGAGAAAAGGCCCTTCTTTCCACAAAAAGAATAATGACAGTTATTTTGGTGTGTAAACTGAATGTGTAATAGTAATGGACTAAGAGAGTGCAACACGATGAAATTACCTCCAGTTACCACAGATGTTTATGAAATGTAAGCAAGTAAACCCAGGACACTTCTTGTTAGACATTTCTTGTTTACTACCAGTTTTCTAGGATGCCATAAAATTGTGTGTTTACCTTCACTGCCTAAGAAACCTTTTCAAAGAATATAAAGCAGTTGAAAAAAAATCCAATGAAGAAACAAGCAAAACACTAAACCCATTACGGAAGGTGTGCCCAGGCCAAGTTCATCTCCTGTCCCAAAAGCTGAGGATCCTTTTGAATCTAGTTCCAATACACAACAATAATGGGTTTCCTGAAGAGTACCCCATTCTTCAGGTTGACAGGTTGGTTTTCGCACAGGATGAGGAATTCCTGGTCGACACAACATTCCGGAACACAATCATAAACTTTTCTAACCACATCCAGTTATCAAAAACCTTGTCCGGGAAAACAACATAATTAAAATGTACAGAGAAAGCAACTGGCAATGCAAACCCTATTAAGCTGGTATAGCATGACTCATAAGGAAAATGAAAAGGGCTTGAGGTGTGCAGGTAGTAACTAAGGTCATTAAGAGAAGCAAAATAATTTTCACAGATTTTCTAATTTTAATGCAGTCACATGTCACAAGGACAGAGATATGTTCTAAGAAATGTGTTGTCAGGCCATTCCATTGTTGTGGGAACATCATAGGGTGCAATGTACACTAAGCTATATGGTACAGCCCGCTATACACCTAGGTCATAAACAGTACAGCCTATTGGTCCCAGGCTACAAACCCATACAGCAGGTTACCGGACTGAACACTGTAGGAAACTGGAACACAATTGTAAGTATTTGTGTATCTCAGTATATCCAAACATAGAAAAGGTACAGTAAAAATACAGCAACAAAAGATTAAACATGGTACACAGTCTAGGGCACTTACCATGAATGGAGCTTACCGGACTGGAAGTTGCTCTGGGAGAGACAGTGAGAGAGTGGTGAGTGAATGTGAAGGTCTAGGACGCTACTATACACCACCGCAGACTTTATACACACTGAACACTTAGGCAACTCAAAAATTGAAAACCATAGTTTCTTTCTTCAATAATAAAATAACCTTAGCTTCCTGTCACTTTTTTACCCTATAAACTTTTTAATTTTTTTTTACCCTTTTGACTCTTTTGTAACAACACTTGGCTTAAAACACAAACACATTGTACAACTGTACAAAATATTTTCTTTCTTTATATCCCATCCTTTCTTTTTTATATCCTTATTCAATAAACTTTTTTCTATTTTTAAAATTGTTATTTTTTTTTTATTTTTTTTTGTTAAAAACTGAGACGCAAACACACACATTAGCCTGGGTCTACACAGGGTCGGGATCATCAATACCACTGTCTTTCCCTCCATGTCTTGTCCCACCAGAAGGTCTTCGGGGGCAATAACACTCACGGAGCTGTCATCTCCTGTGATGACAACACCTTCTCTAATACCTGCTGAAGGACCCACCCGAGGCTGTTTTACGGTTAACTTTTTTTTCATAAGTAGGAATGTACTCTAAAATAATGATAAAATGCATAGTATAGTAAATACACAAACCAGTGACAGTCATTATCATTATCAAGTATTATGTACTGTACATAATTGTATGTGCTAGACTTTTATATGACTGGCAGTGCAGTAGGTTTCATACCAGCACCAGCACAAATATATGAGTAATGTACGACGTCACTGGGCGACAGGAACTTTTCAGCTCTATTATAATCCTAGGGGACCTTTTTCCTATATGTGGTCAGTTGTTGGCCAATGTCGTTTTGAGGCATATGACTATATATTACTTGAAATAACAGCAAAACCCCAGGGCTAGGGGACCCAACCTGGGTTCCTAACAGAAGAACAAGTTTTCTTATTTAAAAGAGCATCCTTTGCCTGGTGCACGAATTCATGAATCCTGGGACAGACGTGAGTCTGTGCTTGCGTTGTGGAAATCAGGCACAGTCTGGGGCGGTGGTGGGGTCACCAGACAGAAAAACTGCCAGACTGCCAGTCAGCATGACAACTGCTAATAGTCAACACCCACAAACTCATCGAAATCCACTTAACTTGCTTACAAAAGTGATTTAAAGTGATCTCCATGGATGTGAAGAAATCCACACTTAGGCTCTGCTCTCTTCACTCCCCCAAAGTCCCTTGTATCCAGTGTATGTGTACACGGAGCAGCAAAATAGTTTATTCATAAGCTCTACCCACTTTTTTGTTGTTATTTAAAATTCCGTGTGCTTTCATTAAATTCCTGCAATGTTCGTTTTACCACTAAAAATTGCTCAATGTCCCTGACTTCAACCACCGGTAATATTTTTATTTCAATTCTAGTATGGGTTCAGCGTAAGGAAAAGGGTCTCTTTAATTAACTGCCATTGTGCCAGGCATGTCTTCACTTTTAACTTGACCTTTTGGGAAACTGCAAAACTTCAAAAGACAAAACGAAACTCTGTTAAACAGATATTGGGGAGAGAAATGGACAGGGCTTAGTACTCAGGAGGATGTGAGGCTGGGAAGACACTGTGAAAATACAAGCAATTCCACATAAGCTCTAATGACCCTCAAAGGCACACTGATCCCTGTCTCTGTCTGCAAAGGCATCCTGCAGCCCTGTGGCTGTGTCCTGCAGCAGCAATGGCAAAATGGGGTGTGGCCATGTTTCTGATACACATGGGCAGGGGACAGCGTAGCCCCCACACCTTTAGGCTAAAGGTGTGTGTTCATTCCCCCATCTGCAACAGGGCTGGACTAAACTCAGGGTCAAAACACTGCATTCATAATTCGTCATGGATAGGCAATATTGCAAACTCCCCCCAGTGTAGAAGTACCTTTTCCAAATTTTAGTATCTATTTATAGTTAACTCTTGGGCAGGCAGGAAAAAACATGTAGCATAGTAACAAAGCACTGCTGAGCCCGTTCGTTCCGGAGTAGTCTTATTATCACACCAGGTGCTGAAAATGTATGTAGTTCTAATTGTTAGGATTTGATACAATATTTCTGAATCCGAGACAAAGTGCTTTCATAAATTCTCCATGGACAGATACTGCCCAATTTATTTACTAATTATTTACCAATTACACATGTCCCTCAGTTCTGAGTGTTTTGCCAAAGAAAGGAACAAAGATACTCAACCACATTTGTAATAATTTTGAAAAGAAACGTGAATTTCAGATTTTCTCCGTGAGATTCGTAAGTGGCACAAAAATGGTAAGATTGAACAGTTTAACTTTGATTTCCCGATGTTGCTGGTAAATGTGTTATCTCCAAGGTGATCGGCTGCAACTGTAAAGTATGAGACAGTGTGTATAGAATGGGCTGCTAGTCCATGGTCCCTGCCTTTAGGGAATGTTCTGTTTATAAGTGGATCACTAGAATGTGGGGAGCTCTATTCATGGGGATTCAACTTGAAGAGAGAGAGGGAAAAAATCCTGCTCACTCCCCTTCAGTTTTAGAAATCACATTTAGGGAGTGGATGGCTGTCATTTCAACCTAACAGGACTCTTAGCTCCATTGATTCAAGAAAGATTTATGAATTCAGTGCCTTGCCACGTGCTAAGTAGCTGGGACACAGAGTTCTGGAGGCTGCCTTCGGGAACTTAGTGTTAAGGAGGGGCCAGAGGGGAGCAAAGTCAATTAGGACAGAGGAGTAGCTGCAACAGAGGGATGATGCTCTAGTGCAGATGGGCACCAGTAACTCACTGTGTGTTGGGAGGCAGGAGGGGGAAGGCTTGCAGGAAAAATTAACAGGAGTTGGTAGGGTTGGGGGTTGGGGGGTGGGCAGAGGGAGGGA